>LNAC01000371.1:1247128-1315814 GCA_002007465.1 Ailurus styani | reverse complement strand
TTCCCCCCCCCCCCCCCCAGTTCAGGTGGTTTGAAATGCAAAACACCTCTGTGGTATATTTAAAGTGAATTTAAATTTCTTTCCATTCAGTTCTCTGTTGACTCAAACATATCCCTGAATCTTTCCATTCTCAACTCTACTACTACCACTCTAATCCCAGCTAGCAACTCCTCTTGCCTGCTTCGCATTAATTTTAAATTCCCTACAGTCAAAACACAGCTTGTGATCTCGTACTACTCATGGAGGAACAGTTATCAAAAAGCACGCGCCCTGGCAATTGATACCATGCCAGAATGTATTAGCCGCCCCTTAGACTTTTAGGAGGTCTCTAAGTTACATAAATCAGCACATTGTGCATCTAGTCCCAGCTCCTCCTCAGACAGATGTGGAATCTGAGGTCAGGTAAGAGAAAGGATTTCAATACCGCTATACAAGCAGTAAATGGAAGAGAAACTGTCAGATACCAGTGTCCTTGACTCTGCTCATTTCTTTTCCGTTTTGTTGTCACTGTCTCTCAGGAGCATCCCAGAGAATGTGTCTGGGTCACTTTGGTTGCTTGGATATATTAAAAGTATATATTTGAAGATCCCCTGTCATGATGTTTCTAAAACTTGCCATTTCAGTATACCTTTTCCACTCCAATAGCTAAATATAAGAACCTCATTTTCTTCATCTGTAAAATGGTGCCAGTAATAATCCATTGGGATTTTGTGAGGTTTAAAATTACACATAGACACACTCCCATGTACATATATATATGTATATGTATATATTTGCTTAGAATTGTGTCTAGACATAGCGAATAGGTGCTCTATAAATTTAAGGGATTATTACCTGCAAATCAGATCTCCACAAAATTTCATATGCTTTTCACTTGTGGGTCCTAGAGGTAAGATTGGAAAGATCTGTAGGCTAGAAACAAAATAGGTTTCTCAAGCATTGCCATTCATTTATTTCACAAACATTTATAGAATGCTCAGCGTGTATTTGCCACTGTAGTAGGCTCTGTAGGAATAACAGTAAGATTGAGATGGTTTGTGTCCTTACAGCACTTGTATCCCAGTGTAGGAGCCAAGCAAAGGACAGACAAATAGGAGTATAAGTGAAATAGACTCAACTCTAAAGTTCAAAGAAAAAAAACCTCCACAAGAAACAGAGAGTAACAGAAGGGACCTACTTTAAATAAAGTTTTCAGAGAAGGTCTTTATTTAAGCTGATTTCTAAAGAATGGGTAGGAGCTAGTCACGAAGTCGGAAGGGTGGGAGCATTCCAGGCAGAGAGCAACATGCAGTGATCCTGAGGTAGAAAAGAGCTTGGAATATTCAAGGAACTGCAAGTAGACCACAGGAGTTAGAGTATGGTGAACAAGGGAGGGAGTAGCAAGGAATTACATGGGAGAACTAGGCAGTGGGTTGACCTTGCGGGATCTTGTTGCTCATGGTATGGAGTTTGCTTTTTATTCAGCAAGTATCAAGGAAAGACATTAGATTGCTTCTAAACACCCTTGATCTAATAAAGTGAGGTATTAAAAAGAGAGGATGTCTTCTGTATTTCGTAGAACCTTCATATCACTTTTTGTTTCCTGAGCAAAGTTCATATTCTTATCCTCTTCCCTCTGCCCTCCTCTTCCTTTCATCTCTGTTTACATTTTTTTTCCTTTCTTTGCTGAAAGGAGAACAGCTTCTTGTGTCAAAATCCTGCTCACAGGTTTCCTCCAGAGTGAATTCCTATATAACACTAAGAGTGTTAAACCGTCCATCCAACAGATTTTTATAAATGTTTTTCATTGTGAAATTGTAACAATTTAAAACTACTGGATGTGGAATTCATATTGTGACAATTTAAAACTATCTGCCCCACTTTGTCGCATATTC
This sequence comes from Ailurus styani, assembly GCA_002007465.1. Taxonomy (NCBI): domain Eukaryota; kingdom Metazoa; phylum Chordata; class Mammalia; order Carnivora; family Ailuridae; genus Ailurus; species Ailurus styani. Next base: position 1,313,940 of record LNAC01000371.1, on the reverse strand, counting down.
TCCGACTTAACTAAGGGTATATTTGTTCTCTAGAATAACCAGGTAATTTGTTTCAACATGTATTTATTTTCTCTTGCCTGTTCTAAAAGTAACTCAGGAGGAGAGCTCTTTAAAAATGGCATTCAATGTGTTGGGGCATTCAGTTTTGTGTTCTTAGAGTCTCACAGACTTTTTCTGTACTCCTATATTTTTCTTCTTCACTATTGAGATAAATATGGACTTCTTGTCATGTGCTGACCGATCATTTGGAAGTCGTTGACTATACCAAGAAGGATCCAGAGTTGATACCTGTTCTCAGCAAGACAGAAGACCAGTATCACATAGTGAGGTCTGCAGGTATAGGTGGAACAAGTGGGGTCTCGTGTGTTTGCCAAACATTCTTTAGGATGTTAAACACTTAATGTGGTGAATGTGAACACTTCATGTGGTGAATATAAACACGTGATATTGAATTGAAATGTAGTTCAGTATTGTAGTTCAATTGAAATGGAAATACAGTTCAGTATTGAATAAAACAGATTCCCACTTTAATGTTATACCATACATTAGGACAAGTATAATTATATATTTATATTAAGAGAACATGATTTAAGTTACCTAAGAAGTTGGAAATTTTGCTGAATATTTGGAAGCGCCAATCTCAATAGATTTATAGAATAATAGGAGATAAGACATATTTGTAAGTGACAGGAGAGGAAATCCTATTCAATACTGGCTTTATTACCAAACAGTTCTATGGGTGAAAAAACTCCTGCAGCGTAAAAAAACACTATGATGATCAAGAATATAGATTTTGCCATTAGATATCTGAATAATTCTGTCTCTGGCACTCTCTGACTATGGCAGATAACTTCAGTTTGCCCCTTCATGTCCACTTTTTGCTCTTCTCTACCCTACTCTTTTGTTCCAGGAGGCTGATCTGCATGTAATACCTTGATAGACACTCTGTTGTCTGATTTCTAGTTAGTTTCGCCAGCGGAAGCCCTGGCAGGAGATCAGGGAGAAGGAGGAGGAGGACAATAAGGACGGTATATATATTCCTCTAGTTTCCTTCTTATGGGCTTGTTGAGGGCTGCCTTTATCTTTCTACTATAGATTACCTCTCCCCTTAAGGTGGCCCATGATTCTCTCCTTACATGTAACAGTTCCTTCTCCTCTTTTCAGGCCCAAATCCCCAACTCCAGGGTACCGTACTATGCTTTATTGGTTTTGGAAACCATGCCCACAACTTTGTAAATAGTCCCTTTGTTAACTCTTTAAATTATCTCGATTTTGGGTGTGCCATCTGGTTTCTAAAGGGACTCTGATGCACAACTGTATAATGTTGACCAAAGAGAAAAAAATCGCATTGTGCTTCAGTATCCTCATTTATACAGTGGAGGCAAATCAATTTCTCAGACACTCTGCATATATAAAATCAGGGGCTGATTAGAATGATTGTGCTCAAACATGGTTTTCTGAAGCTCTAGAGATTCTGCTTTCACTGTCTTCCATACCCATTCCTCAGGAGCAACTTTTACTTACAAAGAGTCTGAACAATGTTTTATTTTAAACCAGGATTCCATTACTAAAACAGCTTGGAAACTGCTGTTCTTGGATTATTGTAGGGATATTTTCCATCCTAAAAATCTATTACTTTGTCTGGCTTTTATTTTATGCACAGAAACTACTGTTCTTTGCGTCACAGCCTCCGACCAGGGCTGATGATTTGGTAGGCTTAGTTAGCTGTAGGCCATCCAGGCTCATGATTTACCATCTGGGCACAGGGAAGAGTCCAGTTAATTCTCCAGGATCATATTCTCTTTCACAAAATGTTCTCATGGCTTAGGGTAGAAAGCCATGGGGGCCAATAACTAGAGAGTGAGTAGGAGATCAAAGCTGCCTGGATTGGTTTCACTGTGGTCTCATTGGCACTCAGAGCCCTCAGGCAGTGATTGTCTGTCACTGGGCTGAACATGGAACCCGGTCTGGAGTGGTTGTTAAATTCTGCATTTTGTTCAAGTCCAGGAACACTTTTGGAACATTCTACCTCTTGACTTTCTGTGTCAACCCTCATAGTTAACACCTTTTACTTCCTTTTCTATGTGAAGGAACAGAGGAAAGGTATGAGCAAATTTCTTGGGTGTGAGATTTATTGCAGCATTGTCTGGGATGATGAAACCCTCAGGAGCACTACTCGTATAGCATGTCAAGGAAAAAAATCTGGAAAATTATCAATACAGTGGTTTAGATTTGCTCTTTACAACCATGTCCTTGCCTGGTTGTTCATTTATTTAACATGTGTTTGGGGGCACCTGGGTGGCTCAGTTGGTTAAGCGGCTGCCTTCAGCTCAGGTCATGATCCCAGGGTCCTGGGATCGAGCCCCACATCGGGCTCCTTGCTCAGCAGGGAGCCTGCTTCCTCCCCTCTCTCTGCCTGCCTCTCTGCCTACTTGCAATCTCTCTGTCAGATAAATAAAATCTTTAAAAAAAACAAAACAAAACATGTATTTGGCATATGTTTCAGAGATCTACCATGCGCCCAAGAGTGTGTTGGACATCGTGGAACATGAAAATGATTTTGATGAGGCCCTGGAGCTCCAGAAGCCTCAAGTTAGGATGTATTCAGATACCAGCAATATGATTGGCTGCCTAGACATAGCTTCCTAATGTGCTCGTCTCCCTCAGAGGTAGCCCTGAGGGACTGAGTAAGCTGGGACGCCTAGTGGCTGGTCTGGGGAACTACTTGGTTTTTCATTTCTTCAGTACATCTCTGGCTCTGTCTCAGAACAAGTCTATTTTACTTGTACCTTCAGTTTCCTATACCTTTCATTGCTAAAATCCAATTTACTTCACTTCAGGCATTTTTGCTGTCACAATATACCCCTATACTTCTTAGTGCTTTCCCTCTGTACTCACTCTCCTCCCTTCCACCCCCTCCTTTCCTTCCTGCTATTCATGTGAGGGGGAAATCTATCTTTCCCCCTTCCCATTCCATCTGGGATCCAGTAAAAGACCCTAATCGTACTTAAGTCTATATAGGGGAAGAAAGGTCGGAAGTTTTGAAGTAAATTTAGACAGTGTCTTGCCTGCAACCACTGGGCCCCCTTAATCACTGTCAGGATTCAGCACACTTGTTTTCTGTTTCTCTTGTTTTTCCAAGCATGGATATTCAAGATGTTTAAAAAAGTAAAACTTTGTTAATTTATTAGGAAATTCCACTACATTTTTGGGAGAGGGCACTCACAAAAAAAGGGGACGAATCATGTCCACATGGTTATGAGGCATTTGAACTTAATGCTATGGGATATACTTATATGATGATGGAATTGTGGATTATGGAAGGCATATCAGGCAAAAAAGCCAAAAGAAAGAAACCCATACTTACTGAAAACTCAGTTTGTCTTGGTTTTCACTGCACCTTGATTAGTGTGAGTTATGGCAACCACTTTTATTGACTGTAATCAGTTGTTTGCCTGTCTGTAACACTCTAAATTTTTTTCAAGAAGGTGGGGGAGGGGTGTCTCTTTATTTGTATTTTCAACGTTTAACATAATGTCAGGCACATGGTAGGTACTCAGTACATGTTAATGAAGGATAAATTGCAAAGTATATATTGAGGATAGGGTTTCTAGTTTGACAGGAGCAAGGAATTGATAGAGAAGAAGTGTGATCTAATGTTAGAAAGGTAAACTGGGATGGATTATGGAGGCATTAGATAGACTATGGGGAACTATTAAGGTTTTGGAGTAAGCATGTGTCACTAAGAAGTTAGTCTTCAAGAAGATGAATGTGGTAGCAAGGGGCACTATAGATTGGTGGAAGGGGTAGACAGAAGGTATGGATACCAGTGACGGGGCTAATAAAGAACAGGTGTCAGTGGTCTAAAGGATACAAACATTATTTAATAATTTAATACCCTGAATAACTAGCTTCAGTCTGCTTTTCCCTCCAGAATACTATCAGTCTGCCCAGTCCTGAATCCTAGTCTGCCACTTAGGTAACTTGTCCAAGATCAAGTGAACACTAAGTTCTTCAAATTCGTTTCCATGTATTTAATATGAAGATTGATGGGGGGAAAAAACCGTAATGTATTTAGCATGGTGCCTGATGAGAGGGAAATAGTGCTTGGTAATAACTGTTAGTATTGCTTTTATTACTCGTGAAGGCTCTGAGTAACATTTTAATGCTGTAGGATGGAATGAGTCTTCTACACAACTTTTTCCAGTGTATTCTTTTTTCCCCCCAGTGTATCTTAAGTCAAATAACTGCATCATGATTCATAACATTTGATTGATTTAATGAAAATTATTTCTTCCCTTTTATTATCAGCAGAAGAAAATGATTTCAAGCAAATATTACATGTGAAGGACTCAAAGGTGATTAGGGGGTCATGGAAACACTAGTTCAAAATTTATCTCAGAGAAGCAGTATGACCTTGGGCAAGTCACTTCATCATTATACGTCTCCATTTTTCTCAGATAGAAAATGAAGGGGTTGAACTAAATGATCTTTCAAGTTCCTTCCCAACCAGATATTAAATGATTTTTCAAGTTGCTCATTAAATTTCCAAGCTCCATCCAACAGCTCATTATGTAGCCTACTCGCTTATTTGATGTCTATATTTTTTGTCCCATTTTTCAGTCTAGATTTTCATTTAGTACACTTTCAGTAGCACTACGATTTTTGAATATTGTTTTCTGTGTATGGTAGCTGTGAGTGTGTGTGTGTGTGTGTGTGTGTGTGTGTGAGAGAGAGAGAGAGAGAGAGAGAGAGAAAGAGAGAGAGAGGTGGGTGGGGGGAGAGAGAGAGAGAATGAGGGAGAGAGGACATTTTGGCCAGGTCCTAGAGCCCAAACATTGTTGGTAGAGAGGATTGCTTTAACAGTTTTCTCAAATATCTATTGACTTTTTCAGCTTGAATGCTGCAGGGTAAAATTAGGCAATATCACTCTTGCTTGAATTTCTTTGCATTTACTAATTTACATGAGAAAGAAGAGCTTCTAGAGAAAAGAGGTTGGACCTAACTCTTTAAGATTCAAAGAAAGGTATTGAAATATATCTGATGGATGAGGATGACCTTGATAAAGGCCACACTGAGGAAAAGAGCAATGGGATGTTTAAAAGGCAGCTCCTCTTGGGGGCATAAAAAATCCTGACCTGATTTTCACAGGACTAGAACAAATAATCCTAAAATTTGTATGGAACAACAAAAGCCCTGAATAGCCAAAGCAATCTTGAGAAAGAACAAAGCTGGAAGTATGACAATCCCAGGTTTTAAGATATACTACAAAGCTGTAATAATCAAAACAGTATGGTACTGACATAAAAACAGACATGCAGATCAATGAAACAGAATAGAGAGACCAGAAATAAACACTTACATATATGGTCAATGTGACAAAGGAGGTAAGAATATACGATGAGGAAAAGACTCTTTCTTCAGTGTAAAAGAATAAAACCAGACCACTTTTTAACACCATACACAAAAGTAAACCCAAAATGGATTAAAGACCTACATTTGAGGCCTGAAACCATAAAACTCCTAGAAGAGAACATAGGCAGTAGTTTCTTTGACATTGGCCATAGAAATGTTTTCCAAGATAGGTCTCCTCAGGTAAGGGAAACAAAAGCAAAATTAAACTATTGGGACTATACTAAAATTAAAAGATTTTGCACAGTGAAGGAAACCATCCTCAAAGCATGAAGCAGAAAGACAACCTGCTGAATGGAAGAAGACATTTGCAAATGATATGTTCAATACAGGGTTAATATCCAAAATATATAAGTATTTACATAAATATATACATATATATGTATATATATATGTGTGTGTATGTATATATATGTGTGTGTGTGTATATACACACACACACACACGTATATATATACATAGTGGAATATTAGTCATGAAAAGGATGAGATTGTGTTATTTGCAACAACCTGGATGGACTGAGAGAGTATTATGCTAAGTGAAATAAGTTGGTCAGAGAAAGACAAAGACCATATGATTTCACTTATGTATGGAATCTAAAAAATAAATACATTCCTCTGCTCAGCGGAGAGCTTGCTCCCCCCCCCGCCTCTGTGCGTACTTGTTATCTCTCTCTGTCAAATAAATAAAATAATAATAAATAAAAATCTTAAAAAAAATTCAGCATAGGGAATATGGTCAATTGTATTGCCATAGCTTTGTATGGGGACAGATGGTAGCTACACTTGTGGTGAGCAAGGGATAACATATAAACTTGTTGAATCATTATGCTGTATATGTGAAATTGATGTACTATCATGTGCCAATTATACCCAAAAAATAAAAATATGAGAATAAAAATAAAAAGGTTCAGATCAGGGAGCCTTTTCTCCTTACTAGCTCAGCTTTGAAGAGGAAGTCCTGATTCCATACCCAGGATAAATGCTACTGGCACCACCCTGACATCTTCAATATGCCTTGGGAAAACCATTTGTATATGATTTTTTAAATTTAAATTCTATCAGCCAACATATGGAGCATCATTAGTTTCAAATGTAGAGTTCAATAATTCACCAGTTACATATTACACCCAGTGCTCACCACATCACCCAATTCTTCCATCCCCCCACCACCTCCCCTCCAGCAACCCTCCATTTCTTTCCCATAGTTAAGAGTCTCTCATGGTTTGTCTGCCTCTTTGATTTCTTCCAATTCTGTTTTCCCCTCCCTTCCCCTATGATCCTCTGCACTGTATCTTATAATTCTTGTATGAGTGAAACTGTATGATAATTGTCTTTCTCTGATTGGTTTATTTTTCTCTGCGTAATATCCTCCAGTTCCAACCATGTCAGTGTGAATGGTAGGTATTCATCCTTTATGATGGCTGAGTAATATTCCATTGTGTGTATATATGTGTGTGTTTGTGTGTGTGTGTGTGTGTGTGTATGTATATCTCATGTGTTCTTTATCCATTCATCTATCAATGGACATCTCAGCTCTTTCTGTAGTTTGGCTATTGTGGACATTGTTGCTATAAATGTTGGGGTGCAGGTTCCCCTTTGCTTCACTACATTTGTATCTTTGGGGTAAATATCTAGTAGTGCAACTGCTGGGCATAGGGTGGTTCTATTTTTAACTTCTTGAGTAACCTCCATACTGTTTTCCAGAGTGGCTACACCAGTATATCATTGAATTGAAAGAACTTCTCCACTAAAACAGGGAAGCTCTTAGGCATCCGGCAGTTTTTCTCTGGGACTACTGAGATGTAGTTTCAGTATAGCCGAAAGCTAACAACATTATTCCTCCACCACACATCATAGAACTATCTTTGCCTGGGAATCCATGAAGCTCTCCACCAAAACAACATGAGAATGTATGCAACAATACAACAGTGGGGGATGAGAGCCCACCTTCACCACCAGAGATACACAGTGACAATGAAGTCATCTAAAACAAGGAGAACTGTTGGGGATCAACAAATATAAATGCTAATTTCAGTGGATGTCAAGTTCAATCTCAAGGCCTGTGTTCCTCTTTTTAGACAAGGAGCAGTAGACAAGCAATGGCTCTTGGACACATGAACACTCTTGGAGATTCTTGGAGATCTTTGGGGAAGGATACTTGTAGAACACATTGAGATTATTGCTCAAAGAGTAGGTGAGAATGCAGAGCCATTGCAAATTATGTATTTATAGAAGTATGACTTGATTTGAATATAGGCCCATATTAATATCAATGCACAAACCAAGGATAGAGGAAGGTTAAAATGTTTTGAGGGTCAGTTATACTTACTAATTATTAGTAAAAGAGCAACAGAGCATTCTGGTTTATATAATAGTTAACAGGAAGCCTCTCCCCTGAGAGACCTATCCTATCTTAGTCTATTAACAGGCAAGTGTTTTTGAGTCTACTCTAAGGCTGAGGAAAGTGGCTTATAGGTCTGTGTGAATGACTTGCTAGTCTTTCAGATGATATCTAAATTTCCTACAACTTTATCTTTTATCTGCATCAGTAGTCATCTGAAAATCCTCATGAGTTGAAAGGGTGGGTGGGTGGCAATATTTTTATCCATTTTAAATGGAATTGAAGACTCAGAAGGCTAACAGTCTGCCTGAAGTTCCACTGGGGTTAATGGTAGAATGTGAATTCCAAGTTTGGTGTTCTGAGTACTGTGTTGTTTATTTTCTTCTCTTCTGTGGCTAGTGAGACAACCTGAAGCCTGAAGATATAGATGAAAGCGGGGGAGGGAAGTTTCTTTTTCATTGGAAAGGGGCAATAATTCTAGACAGATTATCGAAACTAGAGTTATGCCTCTTTAAAGAAAAATCATCTTTTTTCACAAACTGTCCACCATCCTGGATCAGACCTCCTTGGAAGTCCAGTTGTGTGTGTGTGCATGCACACACAAAGAATCCTGGAATTTTTTCCCCCTGTGACTGAATTCCCTTTACAAGTAGCTTTGATAAGCATAGTAAGACAATAATAATTCATCCATTCTTGATTCCAGATGCAAAGGAGAATTTTATAGTTTTATGGTCTGGGTCATTTACTTCCCTCCTGAAGGCTGGAAATTTAATTATTTTTTCCCTTTCCATTGTAATCCATGTGACTTATTATTAATTTTCTGATGTATTTAAAATCTTTTTTTTCTCTGTAATAGTGTTACATATGAATTTGATCATCCGTGAATCAGATAATGGCTGAGTTTGGATGCTCTCTACAGAGTACCTGACAAACAATATTTGGATTAGTACCTTTGAAAATATGAAATACAGAACTTCATATATATAAATACATATAAATCTATCATCTTAAAGCATATATTTTAGCAAGTCCTTTTGTGGTTAAGGGAGGGTATTGTTGCTTGCCTTCCTGTTGAAAATAAATGCCCCCCAGAGAAGGAATATGCATGAATCCTCTCTTATTCCATAGGATTTGGCTTTTTGAATTAACTACTGGCAATTTCAGGAGGCAGTGAGAGAATTCAACATAAAAAAGTACATCTCCCAGGAAGGGCTAGCTCCAGAATGTGGGTACTACCCCAAGCAAGACAGCATGGCAGAGGAAAGAAAATGTGTTTGGGGCTCAGAACTAGGTTTGAATTGTGATGCTGTATTGGGTATTGAATGTAACACTTTGGACAATAAAACTCAGTAATTCAAGCCTGCATTTATTTCCATGTAAAGTGAGATTGGTAGTATTTCCCTATCCAACTCCAAAGGTTTTTTCTGGGGGCAAGTTAAATAAGGAATCTGAAACTGCTTATAAAACCTTGTATCATTTAGGATTCTTTGGATATAAGCGACAGATTTCATCTAATTTAAGCCCAAAGGGAACTTATTGGAAGGCCCTTGGGTACCTCACTAAATGAGAGGACAAAACTGTGATTCTAGATGCAGAAGCACAGCAACCAAGGCTGGACCAGAGATCCAAATGACGGGAACCAGTGGGTAGCTTTGTCAGGATGCCATTGCCAGGAGGAATCACTTTGGCCTTTCTCTCTTTGAGAACTTCTGCTCAAGATTCATAATCCCTGGAGAGAGAGACCAAGATCAAATGTCCTCATGTTGGGACAGAAGCCCTCTACCTGGATTAGCCTAGGGTAAGGTCCCTTACTAACAGACCGTCAAGACTGCCAACATCGAAGAAAAGGAAATGCTCTTGGGGGAAACCTGGGCTGGCAAAAACAGTGCACACTCTAAGTCTCATGGTACAGTTATTTGCTCCAGTGGGAGGACAAGTCATGAAGGGCATTCAAGGATGACTGTGGTGGAAGTGGGGTGGGGGGCTCTGGTTCTGAATGGCAGGACTGCATACTTTGGAGAAAAGGGTAAGGGAGTATGAAGAAGGCAGAAGGGGGAGTGGTTAGGGAAATAGAGTTAGGAGGACACTCAAAAGGTAAACATCAGTAATTTTGCTTTCAGAATTGTTTTGTGCCCTGTGAACTTCATATACCATTTCAAGATAAACATGGACATTGCTGCCATTTTTTTGAATTGTTTCTTCTAGTTCTTTAAAAGCAGGAGATTTTATTTTGCATGCAGCCTAGGGTTGCAGGTAAGTGCCCAAGAGCACTGGGAAGGGATGTTAGGAATGGCTGGGCTCCTGCCCCATGTCAGCCAGAAATGCTCCTAGTTACAGGTTTTATGAATTAGGATTTTATGTGTGAAATCTTTTTAGGGGTAGAGGGAAAAAAAAGATTCTGGTGCTAAAAATAGCATCAGAAAGCCAGCATCTGCTGAAGGAAAACATGAAGAATTTTTTTGAATAGCGTGTTCAGACTCTTCAAGCTTCGGCAGCTGGGTACACAAGCACAATATTGCTTTATTGTTTGATTCATATCAATATTACTTCAGTATTGTTCACACAATTCATTTTGCAGTAGGCAGAAAGATCCACGGTCTTCAGAAAATGTTTACCTGCCAAGATGATTTGTTGAAATAATCCTGAATCATGCTTGATCTATTTGGTCAACAGGGGAATTAATAGGCTCAGACAGATTGGTTTTCTTTGCTGAAAAATATCTCTTCCTTCTTCAGTGTGTGCCCCCAAAAAGTTGGAGTTCAGTTGCCCTGGAATTCCCAATCCTCCTTGAAATCTGGGAGTTCTTTTAGCTCATTCATTAACATTTCCACGTTCTCACAGAGTGAATGCAACTAGCCTGGTGACCTGACATGAGGTTAGCAAGTATGGGCTACTTTGGGAGGTGGGTATTCTTAGCTTTGCTTGAAGCAAAACAAACTGCATGAATATTCTTAGAATGCTCAAAATAAGCCAAGCAAACAGTTGCACGTAAGGTCAAGTCAGAGCTTGAACCAACGATACCTTAGACATACAGCCTACCATTGGCTTTTAGATGCTCCATAAAATTACTTGTTCAATTGGATATTTAATGATGGAGCTATGCTCTCAGTGAGGAGACTGGAAGGTAATGTTATTCTCTATCTATTTGTCTATCTCCTAAATAATACCACTCTAATGATTTTTGTCTGTACATTCTGTTTGGCTATAAAAATTTAAAAATGAATTATATTTGTACATCTAGATACACATGTATACAGGAGTCACTTGTATGGGGCTAAACAATATTTGTGTGTTGTGATTTATACTTGCTTGCCAGAGGTTGTCCAGTGGAGAAGAGACCAAAAAATATAACAGAGGACATTGATGGAAAAAGGGAAGACTTGGGAAAATGTTGGAATGAATATTGTAGGATATAGAATACTGTTTGTATTCAATAACTAGTTTTCTTTTTCATGTTAAATTTGAAACACATGCTCATTTTCAAAAACATTGAAAGTATTAAAACAGTATAAAGGAGCAGATAAATCCCAACATGAAACCTACCACTCCAAGGCAACTTGATGGCATTTCTGTGTATTTCCTTCCAGGATTTTATCTCTTTCTTCCTCTCATTTTTATTTTCATTTTTCTTTCATTTTTACACAGTTGTGTTCATTCAATATATACAACTTTGTACTTTCCTTTGTTCACTAAATAGCATATCATAGAATCAGTGTCTTTGTGAATAAATATTTAATATTTTAGATTATCTCAAAATTTGGATTTCCAGAAATGGAGTTACTGAGTTAAACATATATACATTTTTGAGGCTTTTAACCTCCAGGTGGTTCTGCTAATTTACATTTCCTTTCTATATTCGAGTTTATAATTTCATTTACACTTTCTAAAGCCTTCAGTGGGAATGCCTATTCCATTGGGTAGCATAATTGACTTTCGTCAACACTGAATTGATAATTTTTATTGAATGTATGAATTTGATAAAAATTATAAGTAAAAAGCTATCTTCTTTTTACTTCTGCATGTCTTTGATTATTAGTAGGAATATTTTCCATATGTTTATTGACCATCATTATTTCACTTTTGTGAATTATCATTCATGTATTTGTATATTTTTCTGTTCATGTGTATATTTTTATTCCTATGTATTTAATGTCACATATTTTAGTATTTTTCATTCTTATGAATTTTTTTTAAATTTTATTTTTATTCTTTGCCCAAGGGGTACAGGTCTTTGAATCATCAGGCTTACATCTTTCACAGCATTCACCAAAGCACAAACCCTCCCCAATGTCCATAACCCATCCACCCTATCCCTACCCTCCCACCCCCCCGTAACCCTCAGTTTGTTTTGTGAGATTAGGAGTCTCTTATGGTTTGTGTCCTTCCCCATCCCATCTTGTTTCATTATTTTTCCCTCCCTACCCCTCACAACCCTCACCCTGCCCCTCAAGTTCCTCATATCAGAGAGATCATATAATTGTCTTTCTCTGATTGACTTATTTCGCTCAGCATAATACCCTCCAGTTCCATCCATGTTGTTGCAAATGGCAAGATTTCGTTTCTTTTGATAGCTGCATAGTATTCCATTGTATATATATACCACATCTTCTTTATCCATTCATCTGTTGATGGACATCTAGGTTCTTTCCATAGTTTGGCTATTGTGGACATTGCTGCTACAAAGGTAGTGATCCTCAGGGGCACATTCTTATGAATTCTTAAGAATTTTAACATTTTGTTAAATGAATTGCATGTATATTTCAGAGTTTGTCAAGTGCCTTTTATGTTTACCGTTAAATTTATTGTGTTTTTTAATGCATGGGAATTTTTAAGGTGCCATGTGATCACATAATATACCTCTTCCTACATGATTTCTGCCCTTAATTTTATGCTTAATGAGGTTTTTGCCATTCCAGAATCAGATAAATAATCCCCTACACTTTCTTATAGTGTTTTTCATATTTGATATTTAAGACTTTGATCTTTCTGGAGCTTACCTTGGTGTGTATAGCATGATATAGGGGCTACTTTGACTCGTTTGTCCCTAAGCCTCTTGTCCTAGCCCATAGGGCCCTATGTAACCTAGTACCTACCTATCTCCCTAAACTCATTTATGTCCCTCACTCTTCCTGAATCACTACTTTGTGTCCACACTATCTTTCCTCCTCTTTACACTCAAGCTGGTTCCTCCCTCAAGATTTTGATGTTTCTCTTGTTTAGAACTCCTCTCCTGATCTCCATATGACCTAATCCTCATCACACCCATCTCTTGCAAAGAGGCCTTCCTAACCATTCTATTTAAAGGCTGGTCCCCTATCACTACTGGTCCCCTGAACTTATATTATCTCCCTGGGACTTGGCAATATCCAAATTACTTGTCCGCTTACTTATACATTTGTTAATTATCTCCAACACCAGAATGTAAACTCCACAGGTACATGGACCTTGCTTGTGTTTCATTACTGGTTCCCCAACATTGAGAATTAGATTGGCCTGGCACGTAGTATGCATTCAATTAATATGTTCCTCGATCAAATGAATGAATAGATTTGGCACGTGTTATTAGGCAAGTACAATAATGTAAAGATAATGAAAACAGAAACACTTAATGATTACTGAGTGCTTATTCTGTGATAGTGGACTCAGTGTTTCACTAAGCATTATTTCACATAATCCACCAAATAGGATCTGTTTATTGAGGACGTATTGAACATTATTACTGCAAATAGCATTTAATAATAGTGGGTGCTTTTATATCCCCCATTTTAGGTAACAAAGCAGAGGCACTGAGAGTTTAAGTAAATGATGAAGGTCAAACAGCTAGCAAGGGGGTATGTTGTAGCTTTACAATATATTTTACGTATTTCTCTGACTGATTCCTCTAGGGAAAAATTTTTAACTCATTTTATTTTTACCAGGTGGACTCCCGGATCTTCCTTTTAGCCTCTCCTACAGTTTTCCAGATAATCTTATTAAAGTTGTATTGTATCCAGATAATTGTATCCAGATATTGTATCCAGATAATCTTGATTAAAATTGTATTAAACCTCTTCATTAATTTGGAAAGAGTTTCATCTTTTCAAAACAAAGTCATCTTCTGCTAGGAACATCGTTTCTCTTTATCTCTATTACTTATGACTCTGGGAAAATTTTTGTAGCTTTTTCCCTTACAGGTGCAGTTTATTTTTAAAAAAATTATAATAAGCCATTTTACATTTTTGGTTGTTGATATAAATGGGATATTTTATGTTATAGTCTTGAATCATTTATTGTCAGTTACAGCCCTTAAGTGACTGCAAAGCCATACAGTTAAAAGGGATGGATATTTGTTTCAGAGTCCTTATATGTTCCATTGACATCTTCAGAGAAAAATGCTCATTGCCCTGACAGATTGGTAAAAACAAATATGAAAGTCAGAAAATTTACCAGTAGAAGGACTGTTAAAAGTATGGGTTTAGAACAGGGCAGAACTGGACTCAAGTCCTGAATAAGTTACTTAGCCTTTCTGAACTTAATTTCCTCTATTAAGTAGGTATAATAATTCCCACCTGTAAGGTTATTGTAAAAGTAAGTTAGGTGATGATGTCAAACCTGTAACTACCGAGGGATACACCCTGAATGTTTACTGTTAGCTGTTGTTCTTAGGGTTAGCTGCCAGTCTATATGCGATGTGCAAATCTTTTTCTCGATATTAAACTAGGAAGGGGCATCCTATTGTGAAATTTCATGTTCCTTGCTTCTTTTTAAACCTCTAATACTGTCAGTATAAACCCATGGCTGTTGGTGGGAAGGGGTATCGTACTAGTTGGGTTATAGTTGACTTTCTCCATGCCACAACCCCTCCCTCTGACTGTGAGCTCTTTTTGTTGTGCCTTTTGTTAGAAATTTTGTTCTATATTGAATGGGTCAGTCTACCCCTTTCTCTTAATAAATAATATGCAGTGGCTATAATTTGAAACCATTGCTTTGCCTGAGAAGATCCTCTCTAATTTGCAATCTTTTGATCATCCAGCCACAATTTAGGACTGTTTGGGGTGACAAAGACTTGCAGACCCTGTAGTGGGTGGAGTTGTTGGTGAGCAGAAGGTCAGCCTAGTCCCATGGAACAAGCACAGGATTTAAAGTCGGAATGCCCTCAGCACAGATTCTGCTTCTAGGACTTATAAACTGTTATCATAAGCAATTTAATCTTCCTGAGCTTTAAAGATTTTATTTCTTTGAGAGAGAGAGAGAGAGCACAAGTGTGAGGGGGAGCTGCAGGCAGAGGGAGAGGGAGAAGCAGGTTCCCCACTGAGCAGGGAGCCCACCATGGGGCTCCACCCCAGGACCCTGGGATCACGAACGGAGCTGAAGGCAGATGCTTAACTGACTGAGCCACCCAGGGGTCCCTAATCTTCCTGAGCTTTAATACTACAGCTATTATTTGGGAGATGACCAGTGTGTTTGTTATGGGGATTAAACAAGGCAGCGTAGGTAAAGTGCTTAACACAGCACCTGACCCATGGGATGTCAAAGACCTCCTAACACTCAGCGTTATTTTATTCATTCAGGTTAGGTAGAGGGAAGAAAACAATCAGGTTCTGATGAAGAGCTGTGGTTTGATTGGTTTAATATATGCTCTGTGGTAGAGCCATTTCCCTTAAAAGGAGATGAATCTAAACTGTGACTATACAGTGTGTGGGGAAGAAGGCAAGGTGACTTTCAGCTTTCCTATATTTTGGTAGCTTTGCTTGCAAATGGTGATGGGTAAATGTTTTCTAGAATCTGCTGTTACACTGACATTTTGAAAGTTTCTTAATAATTTTCCTCGTCTTCAATGTGTTAAATCATAAACTATAGCTATTTTGTTGGTCCATGGCAGTCCTATCTGTGATGCTGAGTAATTGCTTGGCACAAAGAAAAGATTGCCTTCTATATTTAAACATGTTTATCAATCAAGCCTTCCAGACACCATCTGCCCAAGAAGGGCCACAACAAGTGGAGGTCCAGAGAAGGATGACTTTGGGAGGAAGCCTTTCCCAGGAGCATAGAACAGAACCCGTCTGGCTCTAATGATTGTTCAAGGTGGATGAGGAGAGGGAAAGGGGGAATGTACACTCCGATAAAACCCTTACTTATTAATTGAGCAAGGCAGGTGCCAGGCTGCTCTGAATTCTGCTGGCAGGCTGCAGAATGTGCCATTTTCCCTGCTAATAAGTCCTTCAACACAGGAGACATCTCTAGCTATCTTTACAGCAAGCAATAAAGGAAAAATTCAATTAATACGAACCCTGAGGTTAACTTTAAAAATCTCTTAGCCTCTTCTTCTACAAGTGGAGGGTTGAAAGGAAAGAAAAGAAAAGGAAAAGAGAAAAAAAATGGAGGCTGCTGTCATTAGGGATTAATTCAAGTGTACATTTGCTAGGTTTAGTCCAGACTCCTAATGGCATTCAAGGTCACTTTTATGTCCACAGTGCACTACCTGGGACACGGTGTCTGAAGACTTGGTGTCGGTGACACGTAGGCCCAGGGAATGAGGCTAGAGGGGAAGAAGGCTTGCTTTTCCCTTGTGACATTCTTCATCCTTATAGATATTCTCATTTCTGTTTATTAGCTGACACTCAAAGTTTGGGGAACTTGCCCAAGAAATACAGGCAGTGAATGAAAGAAGTAGCATTTATTTCCACTACCATCAGAACTATTTGGCTTCATATCTTCTCCTTCCTAAACATCTGAATGTTCCTTGGGCAAGGTTTATTACTAATATAGCATTTACTGTTTGCTTTTTATTAAAAATGCATTCAGAAAACTTGGGATCAAAGAAAAGCCAAAGAAATGTGAACATTTAAACTTCCATGCATTTTCATTAATAATTTGATTTATATGCTTCCATTCATTGGTATTTGTGTGACAAAGTACATGTACATAATTATGCCATTTGGAAACCTGTATATAATGGCTAAGAATAAGTAGACTAGCAATCAAACCTAGACCTGGATCTGAATGTTTTACTGCTGTGTTACACTGGATAAATTTCATAACCCTTTTGGCTCTAACTTTTCTCATTTGGGGAATATAATGGCCTTTCTAAATTTCCTCATTTATAAAGTGGGAATCATAACATTTATTTCATAGGTACTTTCTGAGAATTAAACTGTTGTTTATGTAAAGCACATAACACTGACCCATCTGATTAGTTATTGTTATAAGTGGAATAATGAGTATTGTGGTTATAATTTTTACCAGAAGTATTTTCTTTAATAAATGTTCTTGCACAGTAGTATTTCTCAACATTTGTTCATTATTGTCCTGTAAAAGAGTTTCAAGACTTTCCCCCCCCCTAATTGCCATGCCCCCCAAAGTTTAATACCACAGATACTCCATATATTTGTTTATATAGCTTATGTGTATTTGTCCTTAATATACATGAGGAGTGACATTCTCTTCACCCCCACAAAACAGTGTCTTTAACTCCCCATTGAGAACACATGTTCTACAATGTGATTTATAATAGCACATCATATTCTGTTACATAGATAAATTATAATTTAGATCATCAAAACTGTTACAGAACATTTGGGTTGTTTTAAGAGTTTTCCTGCTCTTAAGCTACATTGTAATTAACATGGTGTACATATATATACTCATACATACAAAAATATCTTTGTGTATATCCCTGATTTTTTTTTTAGGATAAATTCCTCAAAATGAAATATCTTGACCAAAGTTACCAATTTTTATAGTACCTTTTTATGTATTTTGTTAAATAACTCTTCAAAAATTTTGATACCAAGCTACACTTTTATTAGCAGTATCTAAATTGCCTTTATCACCAAATCTTATCTGAATTGTGTATCAAAAGTTATAGTTTTTACATTATTTCTAAAAACCTTGAGAAGTATTCGTTTTGAGTCATTTTTGCTTTCTCTCTATACCTAGGGCTGTGCCTAACTCCAGGGCAGGGCTCAGAGGGGCTGTCAGAATTCCAGTTGATGCTTCTTATCAGATTTGCTTTGTTTCCTTCCTTCCTGGCCCTTCATACCCAGACCCCAACATGCTGAATGCCATGAAGCTCCCAACCAATCCATGTGTTTCTTTCTTCCCACGTTCTTGTATATTCTACTCACTGGTGGGTCATCCCCAAGGGCTGACTCTAGGTTAGACACTCAGAATTCTGACTGATTCAATGTAAGTATCCATATTTCTGCCCAATGGCCCTACAATTTTAAATTTGTGTTCCAGTTCAGAAGTATTTTTTTCAGCCACAATGAAGATAGATAAAAGAGAGAGAAAGCACAGGAATATTGTACAGAGATAGAAACCAGTTTTGTGGAAAGAAAAAGTTTTTTTTTGGGAAAAGGATATTTGTTTGCTTATACATCAGGTGTTTATTGAGTAACTACAATATGGCAAGCACACAGTAGTTCTAGTTCCTGTGACAATGACCATGAACAAGACAAATGCTCATGTTGGAAAACATCAGAAAGTTAGATTCCATTAGCCTGGCAAATCAGAACAGTGTGGAACAGAAAAATGTAGATAATGCAAAAAAAGAAATTGAAAGAGGATAAAACATTGGCCTTCTAAGGATTTTTATCAGTTTCTTAGAGAGGAGAAAAGTGAAACTTATTATTAGAATCACACTGTAAATCTTTTGTAGTTTATTTTATTAGTTTGCCTAGTTCAGCTCTGGTGTAAAATGTAGGTCATTCCTATTTCACAGAAAGAATGTAAGCATTCTTAATGAAACCTTTTATAAATTTTGTAAAGCTCTGAATTAAAGAACTTAGAATTGAGAGGACCAACATGAGCATCTGAAACTGAAGATTCTTGCGCTTGGTGGGCCAAATCAGGAAAGCAGTTCGTTATGAGCACGTGGCCTTAAGAAGGCTTATCGAAGGCTGAGAGTGTTATGTGTTACCCTTGCACGGTCTTTGGATGTCTGTGTGTTTTGCCTGAACCATTTTTTGATGGTTCGGCAACATCTTAGAACATACCTGTCATGACACTGGTTTCGCGTTTCACCACTACTGTTTTATTTCTTTTCCTGAGTAGACGGTGACTTTCACGGAAGAGAAATAAAAACAGTAAACTACTGTATCAAACACAGGCACAGTCTAATTACAGAGAAGTTGCTCAATGTAGATTTCTTTATGAAAATGAAAGGAAAAAAGATAGAAGGCAGAAATGAGGGAAAGAAGAAAGGAAGGTAGGTTCCAACTTGATATTCAGTCTGGTATCTTTTACATCTGCAGTTCTGGCTCAGTTTGATGACTCTGAGGATGTGCTAGATCATAAAGGTCTTCTACTTGCTAAAGTAGGAAAGGGAATCAACAGATTTGAGAAATCTTACCCATACTGTATCTGCTTATTGGTTTCCTTTAAAAAAAAATCAATAGTTTCAGTAGTTATCGAGCATTCACTACAGACCAGGTACTAAACTGTAGATACTATGATAGTACCATTGCAGCTTAATTCACAATAATTATGTAAGTTAAGTATTATTATCTTTTCTTTACTCAAGAGGAACCTGAATTTTATAGAAGAAAAATAACTAGTCTAAGTGCACATGGATATTAGATCTAGGGTGATTTATGTAAGCCCTAACTTGTCCTTATTGGAGAGTCCACTTCAACACTAAATGTGTGGCTCTATTTCTTATCACATATACATTCCATTCAATCAGTGTTTCAGTAGCTTCTAAAAAAAGAAAGGTTTTGGGAGCTTCAGACAAGTACATGACTTATAGAGATACATCATTATTTTTTTTTTGACCCTTTGTGTAGCTGTGTATGGCTCTTAAATTCTTTGGTTTGAGGAAAAATATATAAAAATGTGGTCTGTCTGAGATACAGAAATGAGAGAGGGAGGAGAAAAGGGAGAGAAAGAAAGAGGTAGAGGATAGAATAGACTTTACATTTTCCTTTCCCCAAAAATATTTACTTAAAATGAACTTTAAAAGCTCCTTTCCTTTCTTTTCCTTCTGCTGCATTTATAGTAAATTTAATCAATTGTGGCTTTGAATGAATGAGTCAGTAGTAGGGGGTGCAGCAGGT
Source organism: Ailurus styani (assembly GCA_002007465.1). Taxonomy (NCBI): domain Eukaryota; kingdom Metazoa; phylum Chordata; class Mammalia; order Carnivora; family Ailuridae; genus Ailurus; species Ailurus styani. The sequence continues at coordinate 1,294,150 of LNAC01000371.1, read as the reverse complement.
GCTGAGTCATTGCAGTAGGAGACCTCCTGGCCCCAAAGTGCACCCAAACTGTGGGAGTAAAGAGAACTCCATCTTTTTTTCTTATTCTCAGCAGGAATTCACCTGCCCTCAACATTGTCCTGCTTTATAAGATCACAGATATGTGGGTGTCAGATATTTCAAGACCTTGTGTTCTACACAAAGGTACTATATTTTTCCTTTACTACCAGATTCCTTGCTGGATACGTACATTTTTCCTTTCATGGAAATTCTGCAGGAAAATGTAATGGAACATGTTTGGTCTGCTTTTCATTGGTACCCAGTATATTATCATACATAGGGCTGGTAAACCCGACTTAACCTTTCTGTCTTTCCCAGAAGTTACCTTGTGTATATATTGTGTGTGATTGTGATCCTTTGGGGGATTCAATCAGGAAAGAAGCAGAATTCTAAATTAAAAGCTTTATTCCACTTATTCCAGTCTATTTTTATAAACAGTTCTTTGCAGGCAGAGTCCGTATTCAGATCTGAATTTCTTACTACAACTTACAAGGGTCTTTCTCCTAGCAGGGGCTTATCATTAATTTTTTTTTGGTGCTTACTTAAAAAATACTTTGGAATGATGATTTATTCAAAAAAATTTTAAATGATGTGGCAATTAGAGAAAAGTCATAGATTTATGAAAGGGAAGGACATTATAAAAGAGATTGTTGTAGTACATGATATTGAATTTCTCCAGGTTGAAATAGTTGTGGGCTTCTATAGAACCAGCTCTAAATTTTCTAGAATTTTATATTCTGTATGTTATTTTTGTATAGTGTACAATATATATAACTTAGATTATTGTTCAAATGTAGGAGAAACTTAAAAAAAAAAAAGCTTTTGTGTCATGGAAAAATTTAGCATTGTATCAAGCCCTGAGTTTTTCTCCAGTAGAGAAATGGCAGAGAGTTTTGTGCAGTCCAGCATTTTAGACTGTTGACAAAGTTTGGTAATAAACTTTCCTGTTGTTGCCTGTGGAAACACTGAAGTCTTGGTGGCCACTTTCCTCAGGGGATAATAGCACTGGGTAATAGTAAATAGAGACACTAGATAAAATCCTGGTTTAAAAAAAAAAAAGAAAAAGCTGTAGTACTGGGACAACTGAACAATTAATTCAGCTCAGAAAAGTACATTAAAACGACATTAAAAATATGACTCAATCAAGTAAGGTCTAAGAAGGTCAAGGTAAGACATATTATCTTCTGCTAATCTATGAATGCATAATTCCTCAGCATCGGGGGACATTTCTACCAGTGAAAGACTTTCTGGTTTTGAGTCCTTGTTTTTAAATGACCCATGTGACACTACATGGGTGGTTCATTTAAGACTCATTCTCCCTGCATCTCTTTTCTTTTTAATAAAAAGTGTTCATATTTTAAGGTGTACCACATGATAATATTACATACACATGTAGTAAACTGACTACGGCAGTTAAACTAATTAGGATAGCTGTCTCCTCACATATTTTTTTCTGTATCTTCTCTCTCTCTCTCTCTCTCTCTCTCTCTTTTTGGTGCTGAGAGCTCTTGAAATCTACTCTTACACATTTCTAGTATTCAATAGAGCATAATTAATTATAGGCACATTAGATCTCTAGATTCTAGATTTAGGCATCCTACATCACTGCAACTTTGTACCCTTTGCCCAACATCGCACCATTTGCCCCTCTTCCCTGCCCCTGGTAAACCCCATTTTACTCTCTGCTTCTATGTATTTGACCGTTTAAGATTCCACATGGGGTGAGATCACCTGATCTGTGTCCATTCATAGTACTGTGTGTGTGTGTGTTCTACAAACATTCTAGCTCAGGCATTTTCATGTTTCATTTTCAGCTATGATAGCTGAATTGATGTGATCATGAAGACTGCTTTAGTGGATTTGGCATTCTGAGGATAACATATAAAACTCAACTCACAGAAAAGGAGCCGTGAAATGACCAAGAAAACATGTATCATTAAAACAAATGTAAAAAAGATAAAAAAAAATCTCAAAATCTAACCTAGATGGTTTCTACTTTGAAGTGCAGGATTTCATATTCATATGTCTTCTAAGAAGAGTATCATGGTTTTTACTCTTTGGAAATGAAGCTTGAGTTTTTATGTTTTCTCAGGAGCCACCATGTACCACCTGGTGTAGCTTCACAGAAAAACAAAACAAAAAACTGATGTCCTTAAAGAATCATTTGTCATTAGAGATGGGTTTTCTACAATGCAAATTTATAGAAAATCTGTTTTTAATACATCTATTTTCATATGAGGAAATATATCTTATGCTTTTTCCCATCAGATCCCTAGTTGGGATAAGAAACTGTAGACTGCAACTTACATAGATTTATATAGAAAACTTGAGAAGTTAGGTGTTGTAACGCAAGCAATGAGAGTAAAATTGTTATTGTAGGGCTAGAGCAATATTATACTTCCTGGATAAGCCCTGCTGGGAGTGAATTGGAATATATCCTTACTATTTTATGTGCTAGACTTTAGGGTTTGCAAATGATACATCTACAAACTGGGATGTGTAATAGAGACCGGAGGGAATGATTTAGTCCCACCTTATCTGACATGCATAGAGTCTGACCAAAATTAACAGCCCTTTATTCAACATCTGCCATTAGCTTTGCACATGGTAGATGATGGGGAAAGCTATAGAAGGAAGACGAGACTTGGTATTTGCTTTTATATTTATAATCGAGGAGCTGTGAGAAAGGAAACCAACATTTATTGTGTAACCTATATTCAGTACACTGAAGATATCTATGTCCTAATCCCCAGAACATATGAATATATTCGTTTACATGCCATTGAGCCAAGGATCTCAAATGATGAGTTTATCCTGGGCTGTTAAGGAAGGCTGGATGTAATCACAAGGTCCTTAGGAGTGAAAGAGGGATGCAGGAGAGTCAGAGACCAGATGTGACTATGGAAGCACAAGTTGGAATGATAGAGAGCCATGAGCTAACAGAAGTGTGAAGCCTGTGGAAGCTGCAAAAGGCAAAGAGATAGATTCTCCTCTAGAGCCTCCACAATAAGCACAGGTCTGGTTACCCATGTAATTTTAATTTTTAAATTTAATATAATTTTAATTTTTGAAATGCAATTAATACATGATACATTAGTTTCAGGTATATAACATACTGATTTAATAATTCTATACATAATGCTCACCACAATAAGTGTAGTCCCCATATGTTATCATTATGTTGTATTATTGACTGTATTCCCTATGCTATACTTTTCATTTCTCTGACTTATTTATTTTATGATTGGGAGTTTTTTATCTCTTAATCCCCTTCATCTATTTTGTCCATTCTTCCCATCCACCTCCCTTCTGGTAACCACTAGTTCGTTGTCAGTATTTGAGAGTCTATTTGTTATTTTTCTTGTTTGCTGATTGTTGTTTTTGGATCACACATATAAATGAAATAATATGGTATTTATCTTTCTCTGTCTGGCTTCTCTTATACAGCATGATACTTCTGGGTCTATCCATGTGTAACAAATGGGAAGACTTCATTCTTTTTTATGGCTCAGTAATATTCCACTGTGTGTCTGTATACCACACCTTCTTTATTCATTCATCTATCTATGGATTCTTGGGTTGCTTCCATAACTTGGCTATTGTATATAATGCTGAAATAAACAAAGGGGTGTATATATATCTTTTTGAATTAATCCAGTACTGAAATTACTGGATCATACCTACCCATTTTAAACTTTTGATCTCCAGCAATATAATAGATTTACATTGTTTTGAGCCACTAAACTCAAGGTGATTTATTGTAGCAGCAATAGTAAACTAATATAGTATTACATCATCTTATCCCTGTTCCTGTTAATGCCATGGAAATGTTATTGGTATCCCTCTGAAGAAACTCAAACTATGCTCATATGGGTGTAAAATTTTTGCAAGCCATTCATCTAGTGGATAGCAAAGCAAAAATTTAAACTCTAGTTAGGTGAATTTTGAACTATATGAGAATGGAAACTAGTGAATTAAGGGCCAGTAATTCTAGAGTATATCATTAAGTTTTAAATTACATCACAGAAGCAAAGAAGTTAGATAAAAAAGATGTGTCTTTGGGTTGGAATGTTGGTGTGGATCACAGAAGAAATTGCTTTTGTTAGAATTTAAAGGAGTAGCAGAGATAAAGATGGTGAGATTAATAGGAAAAACTGAGGGTGACCAACAAGTGAGAGGACAGTAAGATGATTAACAGGATAATGGAATGGAATGTGTATCTTGGGGAATAGTGAGTTAACTGGGGAGAGTGCTTTCAGATTACAAAGAAGCTCAAATCCAGACACAGAAACTTAGATTTGATTTAGAAGCCAATAAAGAATAATAATCAGATCTAAGTTGTTTATGAAAGGTTTTTGTTACTCATTTCCAATATAATTTTATTTACAAAATAGGCCTTATAGTGTTTAGGTACTATACTATTAAATGTTGGTCTTCCCGCAGTGTGTAAGAAAGATTGATATCAGGGAAACTAACTGAAGGCCATTTAAGTAATCCACCCATAAAATGAGGACCTTGGTGAGGGTGCTGTTTAAAAATTTAGGGGAGGTTTCTGGATATCATATTGAAGGAACAAATGGTAGACAAATCAGAGATGAATCAGTGGTATTGTGCTTAATTTCTTGAGCAAATGGTTGGGTTAATGAAAGTTACAGAGAATTTAGAGGAAGAGGTGGGAAAAACTAATTAGATTTTGGAAATGTTGAGATTTTTATGAAAACATGACATGGAAATAAATAAAAATATGCACTAGGTTTCCGAAAAAAATATTTTAAAGTTCAGGATATATGGATAAAGGATATAAGTGGAGGTATAATTTGGAAGGATACAGATAAACTAGCTTTTCTAAAGCAAAATGTTAGGGACAAGAGGATAGGATAAAACCCTGAGTGTTGGGGAAACCCACAATTTAGGATGTAGGAGAAGAATGTGGAGTGGTGCACAGAGACCAAGAGTAGGAATGAGATTGTATGTGTCATAGACACCAAGGGTTGAAGGGATTTCAAAAATGAGGGTTCAAATAGTGCTATCAAATACAACAGAAGCTTCTTGGCAAATAAGTCTGAAAGAGGCCACTGGACTCTAGGATTCTGTATTAGGGAAGTTGTTAGTGAATTTTGAAAGAGAAATTTGTGGAGGTTGGAAACGATGCAATCAATTGAAAAACTGAAAACAAATTTTGAGGGGTGCCTGGGTGGCTCAGGTGGTTAAGCGTTTGCCTTTGGCTCAAGTCATGATCCCAGGGTTCTAGGATTGAGCCCCATGTCCCTCTCCCTGCTCAGCAGGGAGCCCGCTTTTCCCTTTCCCTCTGCCTGCTGCTCCCCCTGCTTGTACTCTCTCTCTCAAATAAATACAAAATCTTTAAAAAAAATTGAGAGAATTGGTATGTTACTTTGTTAGTAGAAGGAAGACAACAGACAGTAATAACTAGAGAGGGTAATAGAGGTAATTCCCACGCCACTTCCGTGGTACTTCTTTCTCATCCTTCCCTCTTTGCATGTGTTGTTTGTGTGTAAGTACACATAAATATATGTGTATGTTGATATATTTGTGATATATATACATACATATGTAAACACACCTAGACCTTGTTGGAAGATGGAGGAGGAACAGTAAAGTATCCTGCCAACCGAAAGGTACTTTGATACCGAATGATGAAGAAAGCCACTCTATGTCATTTACACAGTTTTTTTTTAAAAAAAGATTTTATTTATTTATTTGACAGAGAGATCACAAGTAGGCAGAGAGGCAGGCAGAGAGAGAGGAAGAAGCAAGCTCCCCTCTGAAAAGGGAGCCAGATGCGGGGCTCGATCCCAGGACCCTGAGATCATGACCGGAGCTGAAGGCAGAGGTTTTAACCCCCTGAGCCACCCAGGGGCCCCTATGTCATTTACACAGTTTTATTCAGGATAACTTACTGATAGGGATGCATCAGGTGAGATGTTGATCCAGGCTTCGCACGGCTATTCTCTGCAAAGTCTGGACCTTAATCCACAGACTTTATAGAGTGAGGGGATGTGCGGAGATCACTGTGGTGAGGCCAAAGAGTTTAACATTTTTTTTCTTTTTTTTTTTTAAGATTTTATTTATTTATTTGACAGAGAGAGAGAGAGATTACAAGTAGGCCGACAGGCAGGCAGAGAGAGAGGAGGAAGCAGGCTCCCTGCTGAGCAGAGAGCCCGATGTGGGCCTCAATCCCAGGACCCTGAGATCATGACCTGAGCCGAAGGCAGAGGCTTTAACCCACTGAGCCACCCAGGCGCCCAAGAGTTTAACATTTCATAGACCTCATGGTGCCATCTGTTGTGCCTGAAGGGAAGAAACTATATGATCTCTGTGAGTTATCTAAACAACTTTAGGGAGGATCAGAATAAGCCTTCCAGCACGTCGCCCCAAGGGAGGTCATTACAGGGACATAAACAAGTTGGAGGGCCAAAGATGGAGTCAGTATTGTCAGCATCCCTACAGACCTGTATATATTACGGAGCAGTTAGGGCTGCAGAAGTTGGAGAAAAGAGGTCATAGAAATAACAGAAATGCCAATTATAGTATGGGAGTCCCTTGGAGAGCACTCCTCTGAGGAACTTTCAGTCTCCAGAAGGGAATCTATCATTTCCATCTCTTTTCTTTACTATATTTCCCAGGGATAAGGAGCTAGCTAATTCTTGGGATCTCCTACAGTGCCTTCTACATTTTACATTTGCGGTGTATATGAATAGATGGATCCTATTTATGTCAAGCATTGCTCCAAAGAGATGAGAAAAATTATCTGAAAATGGAGAAAGCAGAGCTTCAAAACTTGGGGGATTTATATGAGCAAAATGTAGATTGTTCATTGAGAAGTTGGAGAGTGCTTTTCATCTAAAGAAGGGCCACGAGCAGTTCAGGAGTTCTCTGGTCAAAATATTTGGATCGTGTTTCTCATCAAGACAATATACTTTGGCACCTTTTTTGTTCCAATGTGAATTAACACAGCACTGGGTTAAAAATATGTGTATTATTCTCTTGAAATGGTGAGGAAAAGGAGTTGGACTGAGTTCAGAGTTGCATTGGTCAGATGCTTATTGGCACTAGATATTTTATCTGGTTTCATCTTCACAACTCCATAAAGCAAATGCTTTTCTTATTATGATTTAAAATATACATTATATTTATAGTATATAGTAAATACATTTATAAATAGTATATTTACATTTTATATACTATTTATATTAGAAAATTTATATATAAATTAACACTTTAATCCCTTTTAAGGATACAGTTCAGTGGTATTAAGTACATTTGCAGTGTTGTACAACAATCCCCATTATCCACTCCAAAACTTTTTCTTCATCCCAAACAGTTTCCAGTAAATACTAACTCCCCATTTACCTCTCTCTCTCTCTCTCTTTCAGACCCTGGTAAATTCTATTTTTTGTCTTTATGAATTTACCTCTTCTAGGTACTTGATAAAGGTGGAATCATATGCTCTTTGTCCTTTTGTGTCAGGCTGATTTCACTGAGCATAGTTTTCAAGGTTCGCTCATGTTGGAGCAGGTATCAGAATTTCCTTTTTTACCATTGAATAATATTCTATTGTTTATAGATACCATATCTGTTTATTCATCTGTTGATGGGCATTTGAGTTGTTTCTACCTTTTGGCTATTGTGAATAATAATGCGATGACAGTTATTGTACAAGTACCGGTTTGAGTCCCTGCTTTTAATTCTTTGGAGTATATACCTAGAAATGGAATTGCTGGAGGCAAGTGCTTTTATATGTTTTGCTAATAAAAAATTGAGACTGAAAAATATAAACTTTTCAAGAGCCATGTAAGTGGCAGAGCTGGGATTCCAACCTGACCAAATGTTTCTGGTTCTAAAACCCATATGTATATTGACTTAGAAGTTTTAATATATTTTCACTTTGCTATTTTGAAAAGCTTGTATTTTCTTATAGGGCACTTCTGCCTTTCAAATGACCCAGAATGCATTGATATGACCAAAAAAAGAAAAAAAGAAGATAGTGTTAAAATAGTTACTATTAATGTTGTCATTGTTTTTATTGATATCTAGAAAATATGTGTTATAAAAGTTGAAATAGAAAAAAATGGGGAACCACATTTCAGGTGTCTGTTCTCTTAAGATTTTTATAACCAAAAATTTAGACTAAACTTATTCCCAACTCATTCAGATTGCACATTGAACTTCCTGAGGGAGATTGCTTGACAATACCATTTTTTTGTACATATATAAATAATTAAATAGGGTTAAGTTTTAATTCTATAATGTACATTTGCCTAGTATTAATCACTGAATTATTTATATGCAAGAAGAAACACAGACAAACCAAAACAAACGCCGAATAAGATGGAAAAGAAGAAAAATGAGTATTGCCCAAGAGACCAGTCGAACATCAGAGTATATTGTTACCTACAAGGGCACCTCTCATGAAGTGGATTTTTTTCAAAAACTCCTACAGTCTTCCAACAGTGACAGTAAGATGATGGGTGTCATGCTTGTGCAGTACGTGTACCAATGCTTAGAACAGAAAATGACATTCACTCCTACTGTTCTGAATTACGAGGAGTCAACTTTGGAACCCACCAGTACCTCACCCCCGCCTCCCCAATAAAAGTAAACTTTCTGTCTACTAATCCTGAAATGCAGTTCTGCTTCAGGATTCATTTCCCTGTATAAAACACTAGAAAAACATACACTTATTTTCTGAAAAACAACCTCGTGGATTATGTGTTTTCAAAATACATATTAGATGAAACTAATTCAGGCAAATCCAAGTGATGTGAACATAATGAAAATTGGGTTTTGATTGTGGAATTAGGATCTCATTATATATTACTCGTAGTAATTCTGACCAGCTTTAAAATGCCTGTAACTTTTATTTTTTGTTTCTCAAGAGACTTAAGACATTTAAGTGTCTTAAGCAGTATATCCTGTCATATTTGTGACTTAGTAATTGATCAGGCATAAGAGATTTCTCTCTTCCCACAGTAACTCCGTTGCATACCTAAAGATTGCTACTGCTCAATTTGAGATGCTACAGGGACAATTGTCAATAGTTTCAAAAATTGTCAGTAGTTTCACATTTTCTGTCTGGCTTGATTTCAAGGCTTCTTTTCGGTGATAGGTAATAAGCAATTTTATTTGAGTGTATGTGCCTAAAATTCTGAATATTATTTTTTGGTCTATCTGTAGAGACACTGAAGATAAAGATTTGTCCATAATTTCGCTATTGTCTGTTTTCCCCCCATATTGTGCTTAGAATACCAGTTGATTCTATTTTATTTAGACATATTTCTAACCTCCTGGTGATGAAGTTGTCTGGAATACTTAAGTACACTTACATTTTAGCTCTTTCCCTATGGGGTATTTGAAGTGTCTTCACATTAAAAATGAAATACATTCCTATGTTTTCTTACTTAATTTAACTTCCTTATAACAGTGGTTTGCATTTTACATATTTTATATATCACAGTATTTGTACTGCTTTTTATGGATTTTAGCTCACAAAACTGGATATGAATATAAAGTGGGTTTTATTTATGATTACTATCTTTAAATGTTTATCACAGGATAGGAATTATACATAACATTTAATGGAACACCGATCATACTTGCCTTCTAATTAAATATATTCCCTGAACACCAGGATGACCAAAGGGGTTCTTTTTTGAGTTCTTTGTGGGAATATATACATAACAAGGTGAGACAAATGTGATTTGTTTTAGATCATTATTATCATTCTCACATTTACTAACATGTGCTGGATTCTTACTATGCCTCAATTCTTGGCTAAGTTATAGGCATCATTTCATTATTCTTCTCAACAACCTTTTGAAAAAAATTGCTTATTATCCTGATTTGATAAATAAGAAAATTGAGGCTTAGCAAGATTCAGTAACTTGCTGAAGGTCCTATAACCTTTAAGTGATAGAAACGGGAGTTGAAGCTATGCTTTTTGACTTCAAAGAATGATGTCAAATATTATTTTATTCTGCTCCTTAAAGTCCAGATGGGCATTGAGAAACATAGAAAGAATGGTCAGGATAGATCCCAATGATTAGTCTCAGATTGAAATTTACTAAAATTTAAGGTAAAAAATGCTGTGTTTACATAATATACCATATAGGAAGGGAAACATACTTTATTAGAACAGAGTCTACCATCAGTAGAATAGTTTAGGAATATTGGTTGAGTATTGGGGTTGAAGAAAGGTGATTTTGAGTGTCACTTTCTTGTAAGGGTCTTTGACAATTGCCTTTGAATCTGGTTCCACAGGAAACCTACCTATTTCCATGACAGAAACAAGTAACTGTGAGAAATGAGAAGAACAAGGCAATCAGCAAATTTGAAACACCATAGAGATGATAAAAATCTAAAAGAATGAAACATTTCTGTTTGGTGTCTGATATGAGTCCTAATGATGTTGAGGGGGACCCCTCCCCTTCTCATCAAGAAAATAATTTGTGTTGCCATGGGGATGATAACTTTAATGTCAGAACTATGGAAGCCCTGGGACTGGTGCTAGGGATTAAGAGAGGAATGATACCCTGAGGAGTATCTAAGGAGACACCAAACTTCAAAGTCCTGACAAAGGTCAACAGGTGCCAGAAAGAGAACACGGGCAGCCGACACTTCCCAAAGGGTGTGTTAGTTGGTTTGGACTGCTATACCAAAAGATGACAGACTAGGTGGCTAATAAACAACAGAAATTTATTTCTCAGTTTCAGAGGCTGGAAGCCCAAGATCGCGGTGCCAGTATAGTTGGGTGAAGACCTTCGTCCTGGTTGCAGACTTCTCACTTTATCTTTACTATGGCAGATAGGGCTAATAACTGCCAAAAGCCCTACTTCCTAATATGATCACTTTGGGTGTTAGTATTTAAGATTTTATTTATTTATTTATCTTTTTGACACAGAGAGAAATCAGATCACAAGTAGGCAGAGAGGCAGGCAGAGAGAGAGAGGAGGAAGCAGGCTCCCCGCTGAGCAGAGAGCCCGATGCGGACCTCGATCCCAGGACGCTGAGATCATGACCTGAGCCGAAGGCAGAGGCTTTAACCAACTGAGCCACCCAGGCGCCCTAGTATTTAACGTATAAATTGGGAAGGGGGGCAGTGCACAGACATTCATACAAAGGAGGAATGGAAAAACGGACAACTTCTTGTCCAAAATCCTATGTTAATAAACCATCCTGGGCCCTAACAGGGAAAAGCCTAGACTTGGAAGGATTGGGGTTCAAAAATTATGCTGTTGAGATAGTAAAACAGAAACTTCTTTTAAATTCTCTCTGTTACATCCAGATTGTAATCATGCCATACAAACATTCTTATTGTTATCCTGGTATATATTGCTAATATCTCCTTTTGTTTGATAGGCATTATTCATCCTAATTTAATAGTTAAAATTTTTCCTCAGTTTTGATAGTTGATGAGTTGTCATTTGGTGGGTGGAATGTATTAGTTTCCTAAGTATTTCTCCAAGTTTTGCTTTTGAATTAAATAAGATCGTTCAGGAATAAATCAAGTCAAAAATATTTATTACATATCTCACATCAATGCACATTGGACTACCTAATGGATATTACTTAATTCATGACTTGAGTTGAAGGTTGCTATCTGAATACTCTCTAGGTGTAGACACACTCTGCATTTTCACCTCTGTTTGTTTATGTCTTCCAGAGTTGAATGATTTCAGAGCATGGTCTTATTTTGCTGAAATTTTTATTCTTTTTTCTGCTACTACATCAAGTAAACAAGCATGTTCTGGGTATCCAGCAGATATTTATTATTATTGTCATTTCTTTTCTTAATCCCTGTATCTACTCCTTCAGCCCACACATAACTACAGAATGATTCAGTTGATAATTTTAAGTACTCAAACAACTGCATTTCCCTTGATCAACTATATAACAAACTTTATACATGGAGCTATAACTTCTCTTATTCCTAGGCTGCAAAATTTTGTGTTTGAAATCTGAGACTTCTGGGACTTACGTTTCAATGATATTTTGATAAAAATTTCTTCAGATCACCCAGGAAAGAAATTACTGTGACTGATTTCTTTAATCCTGATACTACTGAGAAGAGACATTTTAAAACATCGGCGTATGTAAATGCGTGAGAGAAAAATGCCAAGAAGAGAGATTGTCTCATTGATTTTAGTTTCCAGCATTTCAAATCTTATTCCTCTTGTCTTATTTTGGGATACCATAGACTGGATGGCTTAAGTGACAGAAACTTATTTTCTCACAATTCTGGAGGCTAGAAATCCAGGATCAAGACTCAAGACCAAGATGAGGACCATGACCGTGGGCAGTTTCCGGTGGGGGTTCTCTTCCTGGCTTGTGGATAGCTGCCTTCTTGCTGTGTTCTTCTGTGGTGGCAGCGAGGTTGGGGAGCGTGGGGGTGGAATGCGTAAGCTCTCTGGTATCTCATCTCATAAGGACATTAATCTCATCATGAGAGTCCACCCTCATGATCACATCTAAATCTAATTATCTCCCAAACATCACATCTCCAATCATCACATTGGGGTTTAGGGCTTCAGCATTTGAATTTTGAGGGTTACGATTCTGTCCATAGCACCTCTTTACAGTTGTGAATGGCTTAAAACAATTAGAAATATTCATTGAGAAACTGGTATGAGCTCATGACTACACTGAATTCTGTGGGTGCTATAAAAAGAAGACATGAAAAGTTGATTTGGATTTTAGTAAATTTAGGTAGATCCTTTAGTACGAAAACATAGACACAGACTTAATTCCCTATAAGGATTTTTTTAAATTGCGGAATGCTTTTGGGGTTGGTCATTCAGAAAGAAAATCTTTAGTTTCAGGTTCACAAGAAGGCATGGTGGGGAACAGTTCTTCCTTTAAGATACTTCCTTTATGATTGCTAAGGTTTATCGGAACATAGACCAGAGTTCTATCAATCTATCAGTCTTTTTTTTTTTTTACTGTGCTCTTTAAGGTATTTACATAGTTGTATAAACTGTAGGTAGAATGCCTATAACTTAAACTACATATGTTCTTGTCCAATTCATCTGGGTCTATTATTTAATCCATAAAATATAAAATTGCTTGAGTGAAGAAGTAAGGTAACTTAACCAGAAAGGAAAAATATTATTTCTTGCCTACAGTGTAGCAGACATTTTTATACTATGCTCGATTTAATTCTCATAATCACTCCTCCAAAGTAACTATTTTTAACCTCATTTTACACACAAAGACATTAAATTCCAGGGAGATTAAATAACTTGCTTTAAACCAGTTTTAAAAAGCAATGTTCTGCCAATAAGTGGTAGAGATAGAATTTTAGTCAGACCATGTTTATTCCAAAGCCCATAATCTTTTCATCATACTATTTCCCTGAGAAAACTACACTCAACTTGTTTGGTAACTGAATACCTATTTGGTTTTGTACGCTTCTCAAACTCATCTGCATGTTCACGGTGTTTGATTTGCTTCTATCTCTTTATCCTTTTCAACAGTTACATCACATATTTAAGCAAGTTGAAAAGGATAAAAACTCATCCTTCTATCATTCTACCAATTGTTCTAAAACAACTCCATGCAAAAGAATGAGAATGGTATTTGCCCTTTTGTATTACTTAGAGAATGATGTTCTAAAAGAAACATAATAGATATTCTATGAAGATAAGGGTCTATGGTAAGATAAATTTGGGAAATCCTGGTTTAAATGGATAAACAGATTTGTACCTTGCAGGACTTCTTATATTTTAAAATGCTAATATGTGGTGTAGATTTCCAAGAGTAAAATGAGCTGTTGTGTTTCCATAAATTATTTGACCACAAAACTGTATTCTTATTGAATAACTATTAGAGTCTCACAGAACCTAGAATTCTCTAGAGTACAATTTGAAGCACTGACTTCTGGCAGTGAATGAAACCTGTTTCATTTAAGTGGTTTTCCTATGGTCACTATGAGAGTGCCTTTGTCTTGTGAGTTAAAACTTAAAAGCCCAGAATGCATATGTGGATGAGCTAGTTCTTTCATTTCAATTGGGAAAGCAGTTTGGGGGAGATGATAAACCACACAAGTATGTGCACAGAGTCCTATTTGTCTGTGTAGTTCAGAGCAAGGTGCGTTTAAGATTGACTTGCTCTGGTCGAGTGTGAGTGTGGGTAGGGTGGGAGTGTGGGTGGGTGGCATTCATTTTAGGCCACCATTATGAAAGTAGAACTCGCTTGCTTTTACTATCAGCACAATATGTGCCTTTGTAAACAGGGCACAATCTGGAACCTGATTCCTCTATTAAACACTTTTCTGTAGTTCATTTTTAGAATTTTGAGCTTAGCTTCCTCATGCTGTTATAGAGCAGGCTTAATTTGTGCCTACAGAAGGCAGTTGTCTTAGAGTCTGGGGGTATTATGGGAAAGCAATACGTGAATTGGCATTGGTGGGGAGAGAGAAAAACTGATTGCCACAGATCATTCTCTTGAGCTTCCAACCATCTGGAGGACGCCATATGGAGGAGGGAAGAGTTCAGAGAAGACCAGCACTTAAATCATCCGGCCCATTTTTGTCTCCATTGGACTAGATTTGATCATGAAGAGCTGACCATAGTTCTATTATGGCTACTCGACTCACACAGGAGTAGGTTAAAATAATGAGCTCACCATTTACTAGCTGTATGTCTATTTTCAAATTACCTAATTTTTCTGAACCTTCTATTAGTCATCAGTAATGGGAGGATGATTCTCATTTGGACTTGTTACTATTAATGGGCATTAAAGCACCTACATTGTGCCTTTCTTATAGCCGATAATGAGTGTGGCTTTCCTTTTGATCCCAGACTTTTGGATGGGGTTGGAGAAGGACTGGGTGGGTGGGATAAGAGGAATTCACGTAGCGAGAACATATCCTGGTGCTTAATCTATATTTGATACTGTTTCTGTGTTAGGATGGCTGGTCAGTTTTACATCCTAGATACTAGACAGGTGCATTTAATTTCCAGGGAACTTTCTTCAGTTCTTGTTTTACTTTTCCTCTCTGCAGACATTGATAATGAAGAGCACTTTCTTTCTCTTGAATTTCTTTGACTTCTGCAAGGCTCTACTATTTTCGTGCTACCTAATTATGTGACTACCACTTCCTCCAGCTTTTGAAAAAACTGTTCTGGGCACCTGGGTGGCTCAGTGGGTTAAAGCCTCTGCCTTCGGCTCAGGTCATGATCTCAGGGTCCTGGGATCGAGGCCCGCATCAGGCTTCCTGCTCAGCGGGGAGCCTGCTTCCTCCTCTCTCTGCCTACTTGTAATCTCTCTGTCAAATAAATAAATAAATAAAAATCTTAAAAAAAAAAAAAAGAAAAAGAAAAAACTGTTCTGGTTATCCATCACTGGATAACAAACCCCCTCCAAACTTTTTGATGTAAAACAATAACATTTTATTTTTACCTTTTATGGTTTTGGAGGTTGACTAGATTAGCTGGGTGGTTCTCAGGTTCTTTCATGGAGTCACAATCAGGAATGCAGGGCTGGAGTCATCTGAAGACTTCTTCGATCATGTCTGGCTCCTAGGAGAAGTGGGGAGATGTGAATAGACAGGGGTCTCTGGGCATCTCTCCAGCTGTGTGTATGCAGTCTCTTTTCATAGTTTTTTTTTTTTTTATTAATACAGCAGCTTCAGGGTACACATGCTTCTTACATGGTGAATCAGAGCTTCAAGATACATTTCTGAGCTAGGTAGGTAGGTTGAGAGAGACAGAATGAAAACATTTTATGACCTAGCCTCAGAGATCATGCATTGTTACTTCTAAAACATTGTATTCAAGACCATCACAAAAGCCTGCTCAGTTTCAAGGAGAAGAAAAATCAACTCTAGTCTTGCTGGCGGTGAGACAAGATTCTGAAAGGTACTTTGGGAAAATAGAACTTAACCACAGTCTGCCCTCTGGCCTCAATAGTGTATATCCCTTTTACATCCAAAGTAGACTCACTCCATCCCCTAAGACAACCCCCCCTCCCCAAATTATCGTGTCATTAATGACATTTGGATTACTCTCAAGGACCAGGATCTTATAATGAGGTTTAGATATGGGTGAGGCTCCTCAGAGTGGCTCCCTTTCAGAAAGGGGGAAAGAGGCAGAACAGCAGTCATTGGTCTGTAGCAATTTAGAAAAAGTAACTGGGCATGTGTTGCCAATTCCTTGATTAAGGTTTAGGTGTACTCTCTGGGAATGATTTTTCACAGCATTTGTCTTTGCCTTTCTCATAAAATGGTTCCTGTGTTTGCAGCTCTGTTACCCCCCACCCCGTCTATTTCCTGCTGGTAGAAGCTCAAGCATGGCCTCTTTCATTTGGTGCCATTTCTGGGTTTTTTTGTTTTTGTTTTTGTTTTTCCAGCCAACCTGATATAATATTTTTTTCAAAATTTTGTGTGCTTTTTAATGTATCAATCTCTAAACCATTATGTTAGACAAAAGTAACATCCACGGATCTCTTCAGGGTTATAATCTCTGTGGTGCCTTGAGCTTCCTTTGAGACACTTGTGGGACAATGTACTTCAGATTCTTAGAAGTCCTGTTGTGTGATTGAAAAGATCTGTGAGACATGCCTTGATATTCTTAGGTCTTTGTTTTTTTTGTTTTCTTTTTCAGGTACTACCTTAAATTTTTCTTAATATAGGTTTTTATAGTTACACTCCTGGCTTTATCTTTAGACCATGTTTTCTAATTGCATGCTAGATTTTTTCTATATCCAGAAGCTATTTCTTAATTTTAGAATTGTTTTTCTGCCAGAGAGGCTCAAAATGAATAGGTTCTATTTATTCAGCAAACCCTGACTCCTTTATGTTAAAGAATTCTTTCTTTAGGTTTTGGCTCTCCTCATGCACTTTACCATAGTCAGCTAGAAGGTGGGCAGCCACTTCAGTCCTCTCTCTGAGATCTTAGATCATCTAGTTCGTTACGTGCATTTTCCCTATTTTCCACATTATGGCAGGCAATGGTGTTGCTAAACTTTCTAACAATGCCTTCGGGCTAGCCAGACTTCTTATTTGGCAGTTCATAGACTCAAAAATTACATGTCTCAAGATAAAAGACCAACTTTTTGTGACCTTTCTTGGAAGTCATACATACTTCTGCATTTTATTTGTTTAGGTGATCACAAAGGCCCACTGAGGTTGAAGAGAAAGGGAAATAGACTCCATTTCTTGATAGAGAAATGGCAAGAATCTAGAAAATACATGGGAATAAAAATTCTGTGGCAATTCATGCAAAATATAATCTAACACATCCAGAATATAGCTGTTCCCAAATGTTCTGTTTTCCCCCCAGTCCACTTTTCTTTCAATAGTTGTTCACCTGGTGATTTCATCTACACTCATGGCTTCAAGTAATACACTATGTACATGACTCTCCAAAATCATCTTCATCATCTAGTTATAACCATTATCAAATAGCTAACACATTTTGAACACCTGTAGTAGTCCATGCACACATTATTAGAGTGTTAATAGTTATAAAATTAAAAAAATGGTAGCAACAATAATACCTATTTCATATAGCTATGAAGATTTAATGAAATGTGGTGGCACAAAGAAGTTAGCCCTGTGAATTGTTAATCACCCATATAATCTTATCCCTCCCATCCCCAAAGTCACTGCAAATAGGCTATGTGGTTTAGATAAAATTAGTCATTAGTTTGTTATTCAAACACAGTCTCAAGAACTCTAGCACCACAACCTATAACCTGTCTCAGTTGCCAATCTCTGTTCTCCCATATAGAAATGCTTAAGCCATCACTAGAGAGATTGTATATATAATATTAAGCAAGGTGTCTACTTCTCAGTGAATGCTTGGTACCTTCCTTTGCTTTGCAGAGAACCAGGTTGAGTACTAAGCACCATAGAACATTAGTGGTGGAGGGAATGCAATGATGCCATGGGGATCTTAGTCACTGTCCAGTGATGCAGAGTAGTTCACTTGTTGCTCTCTGGAAACTACAGGTATCCAAGAAGATGTCTCTCAGCTGAGATTCTCTGTCAGTGCCTCAACCTGAACAATTCTGTTTTTGCTTGTTTTACAAATTAGGGTTCTATTCAAGATTTTCTTTGGGAGATCACAGTTTCTACTTTCAAACATTGAAAAATCACCAATAATAATCACCCCCCCACACACTTTTAAAGATGAAGAAACTGAGACTCAGAAAATTGACCTCCTCAGAGTCGCATTCATAGCAAGAGGCAGAGTCAGCACCATCATTAGAGTTCATAGCTGATGCTTTTATAGGGCTCTGTTGGTGCAGGGTCCTATCTTCTTGGTCCCTCTCAATCAAACTCCAAAGGAAGACTCTGAATTACTTGTCCTGTTATCTTTTTACTTGAGGACTTTCACTAGAGAGGCTGCTCTGTGGGAATGTGGGGAATGTGGTAAAGCCTGAAGAATTAACAGCCTCTGGGATCAAGCCCAAACAATAAGAACAGAAGTTTGTGTAAAAATACTCCAGTTTCCTTATTCTTTACAGGTACTAACCCTGAGGTGTGTGTTCTATACTGTTGATCTGGGACTTGCCCTGTGGGATTAAGCTGTTGTTAATTTAAAAGGGGTAATTTACTTGATAATATTCTTAAGTACTATACCTATTTGTTTTCTTGTTCCCTTCCAGAGTTTCCTTGAAATTATAGCAGTGACAAACTTCTTTTACTGGAGTCCTTGTCTCATGATCTGTTTGGGGAAAAACTAAAATTATGACATCTCCTGACTCACTACATAGTTCTGGGGCTTAAGTTAACAATTGGTGGATGAGTAGATTGGAGAAAAGCAAAGTGAGTGGAAGACTGGGTAAAAGTTGCAATGTTAATAGTTTGCGTTTTCCATAGATCATGAACTACTCCACCTTGGCACAGGTCCTTCCAACCTGTGCAACCCACTTTGCTAGCTTCTTATTTTATATTTTTATTGTACTTTATGTCCACTCAAACATTACCATTCTATATTGATAGTCTAACTGTATTCTATTTTCCCTGGCTTATCATGATATTCTCAAAGTTAGCGGCCTCTCATTCATGCAGCATGTCATGCAGTGCTTGGCACTGAGTTCACTGGGTTGGTGGGGGCTAAGTGAATCACCTTCCTTGTATGTTGGTAAAATGGGTCAGAAGCTCATCTAACAGAAGCAAGTAGAAAATCAGGTGCCTACACAAGATCAGGGGAAAGAGCTTAGCTGTGAAGTTGTAAGAACTCACAAACCATAAAAGGTTTTTAGGTACAGGAGCAATATTATGAAAGTGCTATTTATGGAAGAAAATGCATTGAAGCTATACTTAAAATAGATCAGATCAAGAGAGCTTAAAGTCAAGGAGGCTGACAGGAGAGCTCTGCTGTAATTCAGGTATGAGGGGATGGTTTATGGGGAGGGGGAAATTCATGTCCAGGAGCATGGACAGAAGGAGATAGAAGAGAAGAGAGACACTGCACAAAATTTCAACAGGAAATGCCAAGTGTTGGTAGGTAACAATATGTCAGATTATATATATATGTAGTGCTTTCTCTTTTTCATAGTAATTTAACTCAAAAGTTTGTAGCCACTGGGCAGGTAAGATGTTATTGACAAAAACAGACATTAAAAGCAGGAACTGCTTTTGGAAGAGGTTAACAAACTCAATTTCGTTGCTTTAAGTTTGCAGTGGGAGCACACTCTTTAAGTAGTATTATGCTATTCAAATACAGAGGAACCCAGAACTCCTTGACTGCTGAAAGCCCCACAAATTATTGTTTCAGAAACACCTAGATTTATCAGCTAATTTTTAATGGAGAAAGTAAGAATTACTGTAGTAAAATATTTATCACATTTCTTTTAGAGTATTTAATAAACATTCAAGGATATCAGTTTAAAAACTGTGCTTTCATATAATATACTAAATTATAAAATTCATGAGAAGGCATTAAAAGTCATTGTTAAGATTCCCAATTTTTACATGTCATACAAGGTAGCATTCATATCATTGCTAGGCCTAGATTGAAGAGTTGGATATGTTTTATGCTTTTATTTCACTTTATTGTGTATTATGCACCCACTGTGTACATTACAATTTGGGGGAATATAAAGTGAATAAGATCACATTCTTCCTCTCAACAAATTTAGAACCTAAACAGTTTGTTGAGACCAAGTCAAGATACCTCCTTGGCCAAACCCTAAAGTCCACATTAAAATGTCAAGTGTGCAAAAAAAAGTCAAGTGTGCATAAATAGTGGGCTTGCAATGTCCTGTGGGGGTGGTGGCTAATGAAGATCGTCATTTGGGTTGACTGGGTCATCTGGAAAGGCTTTGCTAAAAAGGTGGCATTTGAGATGGTCCTGATATGGAATAGCTAGACTATTAGTAGGCAGGACAGTATGTAGCAAGTGGTGGGTGAGCTGTGTTGTCTCAATGAGGTGAGAAGTATTGAGGTGTCCTTGGGCCAAGTGGTGGACATATGTGTGTGGAGTTGTCAAGGCATTTGTGAACATCACAGCCCAAGGGCTGTGGCATCACAGTGACTCAGACCTGAGAGCTTTACAGCCTCCCATTGCACAAACCTGTTCTGTTTCAGAGCAATGCCTGAGTCATCACAGGGAACAGTTGGCCATGTTGTTACCAGCACACTCTGAAGCAGTTACAGAATATTTATGCCTGTTGGCAAAGGGAAATCAGATGTGGGGGCTCAAGAGTCACTCCTGTATAAAGGAGTGTGCCTGAAGTCTGTATTCCTGTTGAGCCTTGAGAGATAAGAATTGATGTAAGAATATTAACAAGTTATCAGTGTTTCCATTTATAGAATGCCCTATGCTGTTCAAAGCATAAAAGCATGTTAAATACATAATTCACTGAAGTTAAGTCCTCACAGACACCCTGCTGTCAGTAGCCCTCATTCATGGATATGGGACAAAGGCTTAGGAAGCTGAAGTAACTTTCCCATAGTAACATAGCCCAGTAATCAGTTGGTATTTGATTTCAACTGATTCTGACCCCAAACTCCCTTCTGTTTAAACAATTGTACCTCTCATGAGTACCTAAGAATCATAAGTACATGACTGATGGACCACAGAAATCATTCATATTGGCACAGCTGTTTGGTGTGTTTAGTGTTTTTAAAGTGCCAAATATTATAATTAATAGTAAGTTAAAAGAGTTGCTCCTAAGTATCATATTTATGCCTTATAATAATAACTCTGTAAGGCCAAGTTGAAGTTCAGAGAAACTGCTGGGCATGACCAGGGTCACAAGGTAGTCCTATGAGGTCACTGGTGCCTTGAACACTAAACACATGCTCATTCTACAAGTGGTTCTCAAATTTTTCAAAATAGGAAAACCACTTATTCAAATAAAATATTATGGAGAAGCCTAATATGTGATGAAATCAAAGACAATGGGGCTGCTGAGGCTGAACTCAGGTTTTAGAACCTTGGGGACCCTGTCTGTTCAGATTCTTCCTCCTGCACTTACTGTCCCACTCCAAGGCATGTCGATGGACACCTGGGCCTTGAAGGGCTCAAGTTCTACTCTTTTGCCTTTGGTTGAAAGGACACAGCCACCTCAGTCAAGCCTTTTATCCTCCCTCTCCCCCTACCTATACTTGTTTTTAGGGAACATTTCCTATTCTTTGACTCTTGCCTTTGTCTCTGCTGTGTGAACTTGGAGGTTCTGTGTCCTAATGTGCAGGTTTATGGCTTGCCCTATGGAGACACTCATATCTGGAGCAAGAACTTCTTTCTCTTTCCTAAAAGAATATCAGGCATCTTTATGTGACATTTTAATTATCTTATTCTCACCAAGAAAGCACAGAGATTCTAGTCAGATTGCACAGGCTCAGATCCTTGGTGTTTATTTATTTAATTTTTAAAAAAGATTTTATTTATTTATTTATTTATTTGACAGAGAGAGAGAGATCACAAGTAGGCTGAGATGCAGGCAGAGAGAGAGAAGGAAGCAGGCTCCTTGCCGAGCAGGGAACCCGATGCGGGCCTCGATCCCAGGACCCTGAGATCATGACCTGAGCTGAAGGCAGAGGCTTTAACGCACTGAGCCACCCAGGCATCCGATCCTTGGTGTTTAACTTAATATGTTGAAAAATAGCCTCTCTGTTCTTCTTCTCATCCCTAAAATGGGAATAATAATGGTAACTGCTACTCTGGACTGCTTTGATAATTAGCACTTCATGTAAAAGATGTAGAACAGTGTCTGGCACAGAAAAAGTACTTGATAAATATTAGCTATTACCAAGCATTAAAAACTGTTAGAGTTTTTAGTCTCAATGAATTGGTGTGACTAAGTAGACACACACACACACACACACACACACACACACACACACACACACACACACACACTTGTTCCTCTGAGACCGTACTGATCAAAAGCATCCTATTTAAAACGAATCTTAATTTTTCCTTTCAGAAGCCACCATGGTTGAGTAGTGAGGGTAGTGCTTGCTGCCACACTATAGGATAAGCATTGAAAAATTGTAGTGTATCTATAGGGTACATGGTATAGGGTGCCATGGGATGGTGAGCAGACCTCAGAACATGAGGAGTAAAAAGTCTGAAATGTGATGAATGAACTGGAGAAGAGAATATTTAGTATTCAGCCTAATGCATTTCAGGTGGAACAAAAATCCAATAGGTCGGGACTAGAAAGAAGGAAGGGAATACTTAGTATTTAGGATGTGTTAGGGATATTCATTCACATATTTAATTTCTATAACTATCTCATAAGAGTAATTGTCCTCATTTTTACACATTAGGGAAGCTGGAGTTCAGGAATGCCTGTCAATGGGAAGATCTAGAATTTCAACACAGGCCCATTGGACTGCAAATTCTAAGTTCTTTCTGCTGCATCCCTTTGTATATGTTGGAGCTGTCCAACAACAGTCAGGCTGCCTTAGCCATCTTGAAGTGTATACACAATCCTGTGAGTCGGTTTCTGCTACTCTTGATTCTAAGCCTCAGTATATGACAAAAAGACATTTGAACCTCAGTTTTCTTCTAAGTTGTATTTCATATTCCATATTGATTTTTTTTTCAAAATTGAGATCTTCATTTTCAGGAAATCTGTCAAGTTGCCATTGAGTTTCATTCAGATATCTGTATTAATTTCATCAGAGAGCAAATTTCAAGGTAGAGTCACTAGGGGCTTTCCCTTTTAGACACTGATTTAACAGACAAAAATGAAACAAAGTTGGCCTTGCCTACTATGACAATCATATTATATTGGTAGAAATCCTCCAGACCTTCAAGGAGTGAAAACAATAACTGCAAAATAAGCCCAGGGCTAAGCTAGCACAGAGCTAAGCTTTTCTAAGTGGCCTCTCTTGTATTTGCTTCCTTGTTACCTGAATCTATAATTTTCTAGAATATCATGAGCTTTCTCCCTGCTCTGACTTAAGTTTTCTCATTCATATGATGAGGAAGTTGAAGGAGATATCCTTGAAAATTCATCCTCATACTGATATTTTGTCATCTGAAGGTTAACCTAGAGTGAATTTCCTATAGTTTTCCCTTCTTTTCCTCTCTCCCTTTCTTTTTCTTTTGTTTATTTGATCACTTGCTTGATAAATGATTAAATTCAGAGCCTTGATTTTTTTTTAAAGATAACCTTGAAGTGTGTAGTTCCTAAAACAAGCTGACACTCCATAAAGAAAAGAAATGATTCCCACTTAAGCAAAAACAGCAAAGTTACAGATTGCAGCTATCATCGCTAATTAGCCATCCCAGATGGAAGGCTGCCTCACCTCAAAGCAAGAGCTGGACAGCTACCTACAGATAACTGGGACAAAAATAACTTGCTCCATGCTCTCTACAACAACCATACCATATTGCTTCCCTTGTAAGAGATGTCCATTTTAGAACTGGGGCAAAAGGGACTTGTTTCGTAATTAGTTTTAATAGAATTTCCTAGGTATAAAAATAATAAATGCTATTGCAGAATGGTTAGGTAATGTAAGGGACAAAAATAAAATCATCCACAGTTCTATCTAGTCATAAATATAGTTAGTATATTGTTATATATCCTTTCACTATTTTGATATATGTATATGAAATAGAAGTTTATACTGAATATTTTCCAAGCTTTTTTACTTAATACTTACAAACATTTTTAGGTCATTAATATTATCCCACCATATCATTTATGAATGATGAAGAGTATTTTGTTATATGGATGTTTCTTATTTTAACCACCTCTAATATTTGACTCTTAAGTTTTTCATTTTTTTACTATTATAAGCAATGTTGTAATGATTATCCCTATACATAGACTCAATGCACATCCACAAATATTTCCTATATTTCCATATATATAAATATAAACATATGCTTTATGTATACACACATGCACACACACAGAATCTATATTCAAAACACAGCCCTTTTGGCTATATGGCCTTGAGTGAGTTTCTGAATAACCCTGTGCCTATATTCATTCACCTATAAAATGGAGGCAGTAATAGTATGTACCTCATATAGTTGTAAGAATTAAATGGGGTGACACTTGAAATGTGTTTAGCACAATCTCCGGTAAGTCACAAGTACCCAATAATTATGAGAAAGATATTGCCATTAGCTGTATTTATGTTACTGGTCTATCAGGAGGGTGCATCTTGGGACAGAAACTTCACCTTCTGACCTACTTGGGTTTATATATGGAGGTCGGAAATCATGGGTGGGTGGGAGGATGGGTGTGTATTCCCAGACATCTCTGAAAGATGCCCCCATATTGTCCTTAGCCTTAAGGCAGTGCCAAAGATAATGTAAGCACATGTTATTTTAAAAGGTTCCTGATGGAGAAGAGTTTAGACACTCTGTGAGGTCTAAATGGTCACAAAAATGATCAGCATGGCCAAATTGTTAGGGAAAATAAAGGCTAGTTTATTCCTAGAAATGCCTACTGGTATTTGGAACTTGATTTAATCATAACAGTAGTCCCTTATTTTGGATAGTGCCTGTATCTGAAGAGCTGAGTCCCAGTAATACCAGTTGATACTCCCATTTTATGCAAAAAGACATGTAAATTCTTGCTTCTTAGATGAGGGAGTAGGAATGCAGAGATTATGTAATTTGGAGTTCGATAACACATACATCCATGATTGATGTCACTAGCAAGAGAACCCACAGTCCTTTTCAAACAGACTTGAGTATTCAGCAGGTATGTTGGCTAGCACTCTAAAAATAGAACCAAACTAGTGTAGCAATTTTCTCAAGAAATCAGTTAATAGAGATTTGCCAATAAAAATATGGATATTTTCTACAATGTACAAGACACAGCCCACATGAAGAATGAGGTTTTTATCTGGTTGCAAGGTAGATGCTGTGTGAGTGTAAGAAGTCCAAACGACGTAATTTTACAATGTAAGTAAAAAACAGTCAATATGCTTAACACTAAAAGAACTCATAAATCAGTTAAGAACATTTTTCTAATTAAAATGTGGACTGAGAATGTGAATAGGCAAGTTGTAAGTGAAGCAATATAAATGAAAATAGTCCTATAAAAATATAAAATTTCATTAATAATAAAGTAAGTTTAATTTAAAATGAACTCCTTTTTTACCTATAAAAATTGGCATTTAAAAAATGATATATCTCCCTTTTGGCAAGATTGTGATAAAATAATGTAAATGGTAGAAATGTAAAGCATTTAAAGACGGAAATTTAGTAATGTATTTCAAAATTCTTTTTTTTTTCTCAAAGATTTTATTTTAGGGGCGCCTGGGTGGCTCAGTGAGTTGAGCCTATGCCTTTGGCTCAGGTCATGATCTCAGAGTCCTGGGATCGAGCCCCGCATTGGGCTCTCTGCTCACCAGGGAGCCTGCTTCCCTCTCTCTCTGCCTGCCTCTCTGCCTACTTGTGATTTCTCTCTCTCTGTCAAATAAATAAATAAAATAAACAGATTTTATTTTCTTTATTTGACAGACAGCGAGAGAGGAAACAAAAGTGAGGGAGTGGGAGAAGGAGAAGCAGGCTTCCCACTGAGCAGGGAACCCGATGCGGGGCTCCATCCCAGGACTCTGATCATGACCTGAGCTGAAGGCAGACGCTCAATGACTAAGCTACCCTGGTGCCCCTGTGTATCAAAATTCTTAATGTATTTCCTTTTTCATTCAGCAATTTCATTTCATGGAATCTACTCTAGTGTCCTGGTTTAGCTTCACACGGACACAACATCAGGGATAAAAATTCAAATGCTTGTCATTTATTGGATAGTCAGTAAGGGACTGCATTAGGTACAGTGGGCTTTTGAAGTTTAATCCAGGGGAGAATCTCTTGGAAATGGTATAAATAAATGCCTCAGATTACTTCACCTAAGGGCAGAAGAAGTTGGGATATTTATACACCAACTCTTGATAGTCATTGACTGAGAGCTGCTTGTGGAAGTGTTAATTCCCTGGACTTCTAGCCTGCTGTGAACTTGGGCTGAATGACTTCCACAGTTCTGCAAAAAAAAACACTAAGCCATAATGATAGGAAGAGTAACAGTTAGAAACTGTTCATGCTCTTAAAGATAGGAACAAGCTAGTGACAATTAGCTTGCAGTGACACTATATCAATATTGCTATATTAATCAAATGAATTATAAATACATATATACAAATCTATTTATTATAACATATGCTTTATATTAGAAATAACATAAGTGCCAAACATTTGGGAATTGGTACCAAAATCGTGATGATGTAAACAATAATATATAATTTCTAGATAATTACTAAAAGCTATGTTGCAGAATACTCACTGACATGACAGTGTTTTATTCAAGGAAAAAAAAATTACAAAGCATACATAGTACGATCGCATTTTATTTTGGAAAATAAGATCTGTCATCAAAAAATGATTTGCAAGGATACAAAATAATACATTAACAGTTACTCTCACTGAGCAATATAATACTAAATGTGGTTTTCTTTTTCTTTCTTTTTTTTTTTAAATTTCTACTATAAGCATATATTGCTTCTGGAATAATGAGTCATCTGTAAATTTAAAAATGAGTCATCAATGAGTTAAAAATAAGATGATTAAAAATACCTTACTAAATCTAGAAAATTAATTTTAAAGGAATTAATTACCATTTAGTTTTTTTTAATTCCAGATTATTTCTACAAACAATAATTTTTTCTCTTGCAATTTGATAGGTCATGCCTGTCATTTGGGAGATATAGTATATGAAAACAGGTTGGATTTCATCTTATGTACTTCAAAATCAGCATTACTTACTCAATTTATTATGATGGCAATATAAAACTTGAATTCTAATTATAAGTGTTCAAATTCAGGCATAGAGCATTCCATTAAAAAATACCCTACTTTAACAAGGAATAATTATGCATAAAAATGAAATGAGAAATGAAAATCTTTTGACGTACCCCAAAAGCCCAGTGTGATGGACTGTAAAATTCTTCCTTGAATTTCTTTCCTGAGAGAAATTAAGAATTAAGAAATTATTGAGTACTAATAGGACACATCTTTAGAATTGAAATTAGCTAAGGGCAAATTTTTTCTTTTTCACAGCCTGAGAGTGCTAGTCACAGAATGCTAATATAGATCTAATCAAATGTCAAATGAATCAATTGTGTAGTGGTTTATACACAGTATGTCCTCAAAGATACTTATCCAATAAACTAATATTATGTTTGGCAAAAGATCTGTAATAAATATGATTTACTGATTTGTTGGATGGTTCATGTTAAACTCCCCAGTTCTTTTTTGCATAAGTTTTTCTTTTTCTCCAGAAAGAGAGTGGGAGATCGTTGTTCTAATCTCTTTTTAAGAGCTCATCAATAATGCACCAGATCAAAATTTAGAACAGGCTGTGTAACGATTGGCATATGGGGGATGAAGAAAATTAATTTGATACAAGAGAACAACCAGACAACTTCCCTTCAATAAATCTACTTCTGCAAGAGAGGATTTAGAGGGAGGTGAGGAGGGGTAAGCAGCAGATATTTAAAACCTACCCTAATGTTTTAACTACATAAAGAGCAGGTTGATATAATTAAAATGTATACTTCCCGATTTCCTTCATCTCAATAGCCAATCAGTTGTTCTGTCATATTGATCTTACCTCTTCAGTTTTACTAAAATATATCCCTTCTTCTTCATTTTGGATGATTTTCTCAGGTTCAGGTTCTCTATCTGTGGTTTATTCCAGTGGGGCCTACTTTTTCTGCCCCCATCTTCTCATAATTCAAATCTACTTTTTAAGTTAATATTACTGCTAAGTTAATTTCCAAAAGCACAGTTCTCTTCATTTTGTTGTTGGATAACATTTTACGTTCTGTTCTATATTGAGATTGCTTGTAATCATTGTATTTACCTTATATTTCAAAGATCAGGGCTAATTTTATGAGTACCTGAGTTTAGAATAGTAAAGCTAGAGGTGGGATGCTGGTAACGCAAAAATGCATGTGAAAGATACGCCCACTGTCCATCAGGCAGTACCTTAAAACATAAGGTCATGTGAGGTAAGACCCTTGAGGAAAAGCATCACTGTATTGTGGACTTTCTCTTCTTGACTTGAAGCTTCACAGTATGACTGCGTTATAGGACTCAACTTCTAGTGAAAGACTAGGAATAAGAATTGGGTTTTGCTACGGATCTCTTTTCATAAGCCTCAAGAGATCAGGACATGAAAGGATGCATTCATTAATTCATTTATCCTATAACTGTCTATTGAGTATCTGCTCATTCCAGAAATCCTGTAAGTACTTAATAGGCTCTTAATAAAGGTTAAGCTAATAGGGTTTAAAGCTTATTTGTCTACATTTTTCATTTTTATAAAAGATCAATTAGGTGAACTGATCAAGGTCTATGATAAGCACTAAAATAATTATAGATAATACATAAAATTCCTTCAATTCTCCAACACAGGACTATTATTTTATATTATTGTCCTTCCTTTGAGAACACTCATCTTTCACCTTTTAGTTCCTGTCCAATTTAAAGATATTATTTCAAATGTTACTTCTGCAGGGAAATCTTTCCTTATTTCCTGAGATTAGATTTAGCTCCCAAGTAAAAACTTTATAACATCCTACTTTTCCTTTATAACATTTATCAGAATGTTTAATTATCTAATTCATAGCTCCCTGACTAGACTGACTACACAAGACCTTCAGTTTTGCCTAGTACTTCACTTAATGCCTGAAACAGTAAGGTTCTCAGTGGACATTTGTAGGATGAATGAAGTAATGAATGGATCTTTTCATCTCTCCATCTCTCATGATTCTTGTGAAAAGTAAAACCATCTGTTACTGGTAGTTAAGGCCTCTCTGGGGTTACTATAGTCCTTTTGTGAAGATTGAAGTCGTGTATACAGGGTCTACAATACAGTGTTTAAGGGTCTTGAGTCAGGTGGCCCTGATGTACTGAGGTACTACAGTATGGATACTAAGCAACTGAATGCTTCTTTTATATGACTTTTTGCAATACCGGTCTCCTGCCTCCAGTTTTACCATTTTGAACCCAGAGATCCTTATGTTTGGCCTTGATCTTTGAAAGCTAAGGTGAACACAAAGGTTGCCAACAATTTCAATATGGAATAGAATGTAAATTGTTATTTGGCAATAGAATATTACACAAGTATCCAAAGAAACTGCTCATAGACATAAATGATTAAAAAAAAGCCATAAAACAAAAAAGAAAACAAAAACAAAACCTAGAGGGTAAAAATGTCTGCCAAACTGGTCAAGGAGGCATCCATATAGACCTTTGCCACCTTCCTCTCTGTTCCCTACTCTAGGCGATAAGATTTGCTCCAAGTTTGTTTGCTACCTTTTATGAGCCCTCTGAAAATCCCTCCAGACCTCTTTCCATCTCCATCAAAGAATCATAGCATTATATATTTGTTGAAAAATGTATGTACATGTCTTACTCTGGCAATTGAAAGCTAATTAAAATTTTAAGTGGTTTCAGCTGTGATTCTCAGCAATGACTTTTCTAAGACATTGGGTCAGCAATGAATAATGCAGATGAGGTACTTAATCTTGTGGCATTTATACTACCATTAGGCAAAAAGATATAACCAATAAGCAAGCAAAGAAATGAATAGCCAGGATAATTTCTCGGAGTATGATGTGAGATGTAAAGAAAACAAATCAGGCTGGTGTGATGGATGGTGGCTGGGGCTGCTAGTTGCTGATTTAGATTTTTAGTTTGGGTGATCAAGGAGGACTTTCCTTACAGAGGTGACAACTGAACCTTCACCCTTTCCCCTACAGAAAGCGGTGGTTCTCAACTAGGGATGATTTTCTATCACCCTCCCAAAGAATATTTGATATGTTGAGATATCTCACTTGTCACAGCTAGAGGGATGTTTGCTACTAATATCTAGTAAGTAGAGGCTAGGGACCAGGGATGTTGCTATATACTCTATAGTATGACCCCCCCATTTATCTATTTAAAAATATCAATAGTGTCACAGTTGAAAAACCGATCTATTCTAATCATAACATCCAAATTGGTTCTTTAAAGTAATGAGTCATAACAAGTCAGTCTTCTAAACCTTTTGCAAATCCTCATGCCTCCCAGATCTCCCCACTATCCCTTGGCTCCATTTTCACTTCCTTTATTCATCACACTGCAGCTTCTGGCCTTTGTGTTGGCAGATACTCATGCATGGAATGTTCTTCTCTCTGATCTCTGAATGGCTATCTTCTCATCTCTAGTAAATCTACCTACATATGACCTTGCCAAATGCAACCCTCTTCTTGTCCTCTAATTGCCTTATCTGGATTTTGTTTCATTGGCATTTACCATCTTCTAACATGTTATATTGCTTATTTATATGATCATTGTTCAGAGATATAGGAAAGTGTCTGACACATCGTGGGTGCCTTGTGAAAATTTGTTGAATGAAGGAAAGAAGGAAAGAACAAGGATTTTTCTTATAGATACCAAGAAAAACCCTGGGGGAAGAGTATGTGTAGAGCCTCTAAGAGTGAATGAGACTGGTATGCTTAAATGACAACCAGAAGACTAGTACCTAGAGTATAGTAAGTGAGAGGGAGAGCAATGCAACATGAATCAGAGAAATTATCAAAATTGGTTAATATAAAGCCTTATGGAGCATAGTGTCCAGGTGTAATTTGTAATGGAAGAACTTCTATGTCATGTTTAGGATAATATTTAAATATTTTTTCCACCTAAGTATGTTTATATTTATTATATATTATATATATTATATATTTATTATTATTATTAATATTATTATATATATTATATATATTATATATTTATTTTTATATCCAATTTAGGTAATAAACATGAATGATCCAAATGACTATTTTTATGTTTTGGACTCAGTGGTTTTCCTATATGCATGTACAGTGGAGCTACCATCCACATGGTAAAACCTATGTGATGCTCAAAGGTGCAACTGCCCTCAAAATATTTTAACACTGCCCCCATGTCTTAAATGTCCATCATTACTTTTTCTTTTAGCCATTGTTTCAGAGGGTGCTGTTCAGAAGTAAATACATTATCTGAAATATAACACATAATTTTACTAAAAACTGTTATGTCACTAGCAATTGATTGTACTGTCTTCTAAATAGAGACAGAATGAATGAAAGTAGAAGAGAAGGAAGAAATCTTCTGAATGAAAGTATCATGAGAGGTTGAAAATGTCAAGGGAAGGAACCAACATTTACTGATCAACTAGTATGCAACAAGTGCTTTGTTAAGTAGTTACATATGTTCTCTCATTTTGGGTCCAAAATTGTATTCATCCACTCAGGGGCTGCTATAACAAAATATCATAAACCGGGTAGCTTAAATGTTAGATATTTCTCATCATTCTAGAAGCTGAAAAGTCTAAGATCAAGGTGCTGGAAAGTTTGGTTCTTGCTGAGAAGCCTCTTCCTGGCTTAAAGATGACCGTTTTCTTGCTGTGTCCTCAAGTAGGGGAGAGAGAGATCTTTGTATCCCTTTTTATAAGAGTACCAGTCCCATAATGAGTGTTCCACTCTCATGACCTATTTATCTCCCAAAGACTCCATCTCCAAATACCATCACATTGTGGCCTAGGGTATTAACATATGAATTCTGGAGACGCACGTTTCAGTTCATAGCAAATGCCAGTGTTGTTTCTATCATAGTAAGCTGCTTTCCTATGGAAAGGAAAGAACATGACACCTCAGTATTTTCCAAAAGTAGGCCCTGGATGAACCACTTGTGAATTTAGGCCTAGATTTGTTCCCTTTAAGTCAGTTCCTAAAGTCTTTACTTAGTGTTTAAAATGTGTGTGTGTGTGTGTGTGTGTGTGTGTGTGTGTGTGTGTGTGTGTGTGTTTAACATCTATGAAAGAAGTTTTGGCAAAGTCCGAATGAGTCCTTTTTTTCCTCAGTTTTCTGAAAAGTCAAAGGTTGTCCTAATGCAACTTTTCCCCCTGCTAGTTGTAAAGGGAACATCCAAATGCCAAACTCCTGTATTTGGGTTTTTGTACAACATTTGTGTCTGATAATAAAAACCAAGATTTATATTGTTGACTAGAGAAATTCAAACACTGCCCTTATACATCCAATGGACAAAAGGACATTTGCTATTAAATAAAGGCTGTTGGTTACAATTTCTAGCTCTTCCAAAGATACAGTAGAGAATAATTTAGACTTTTTAAAACAGCTCCTGATGAAGGAATTATATGGGTTTGATCAATTCACAAAGCATTGCCCATCAATCTAAGTAAGAAACTCAAAGAAATGCTTTATTTTCTTTTTTATGATTTTTTTTAAAGAAAAGAACATTCTCTTTTGCTCCCCAAATTTCCTTTGGAGGCTCTAGATTTCTCATTAACTTTGTTTTAACTGAAAACAAAACAAAACAAAAAATGAAAAAACCCTCTTTCTGTCAGGATGTATGAAGATTACCTGTTAACACAGATTACATGAAATGGCTGTTTGCAGTTGAAATATTTTCTTTTTCCCCAGAAATCCTTGCAGTTTATGAGTATAATTTAAAATACAGAAACATATTAGAATAAGTTTAAAAAGACATCCATTCTCCTAGAATTCTGCTTTGTTATTTTTCAGGGCATCAGAAATCCAACTGAAAAAAAACCATTGTCTTCTCTATGGATGTGCTAAGTCAATTTATAAAAGTCACCCCTCTCTCCCCCCAAAAAGAATCAATTTATACTGGGTAACATTCTGGCTTCTTCATCAAAAATGTAAATTTCTGCATTCAGTATAATGTTATCCCAAGCCCACTGCTTATAGTATAAGTATGTTTAAGAATGATGTTTTCTTGTTCTGAGAAGATGACTAATATAAGTCTTCACATATGACAGTGCATGGCCATTCTGAATTGCTAGAGTTAATTCATTGTTTGAAATAGTTGTCTTTGATTTTGTGCCAGTTTTAATTGCCTATTTAAGCAGAAATGCACTTCAAGCTATTTTTAGCCCTACAAATTGGATTTAGAAATCAGTGAATTTACCTTTCACCAATACAAATATCAAGACTGTTATATTTGCAGCAAGTAGAAGGTGCAACCTCTAATTTTAATCTCAGTGGTCATCAAAATGATGCATGGCACTAGTTTAAGAAGCAACTAGGTAAGGGGCACCTGGGTGGCATGGTCCATTAAGCGTGAGACTCGATTTCAGCTCAGGTCACGATCTCAGGGTCATGATATCAAGCCCCACGTTAAGCCTTGAGTAAGGCTCCACACACCCGGTGCTTGGAATTCTTTCTCTCAAAAAAAAAAAAAAAAAAAAAAAAAAAGGCAGCTAGTCAAGGAAATAGTCTATGAAAACACACTCCTCAAAGGAAACACACTCCAACTCTATAAGAAATCACTTTAACCCAGCACTTGAAAAATTCTAGTTTGATAAATTTACATGTTAAGTCTGTGAAAAGTGAAATATCTTCTTTGGAGAATAGGTACTGTCATATGGGTAAACTCTGTATTTCTTTGCATGATAAAGACTGCCACTCATGTAGACGTCACAGTTTATGCCTGTCAGATAGGTTTAGACAGTTGAAGGTTGCAGTTAAAAATTGTCACTCTGCAGGAATTTTTTAAAGTAGTTCATTTATATAACTCTATTTTATTAAAAAAAAATTAAGAGAATGACTTCTTAGAACAGATTTCCCCCCAACTGCTCCAATTCAACATTTATGTTTCAGGGAATTCTAATTCTTTATAAAAGAAAAATATATCCACAAGGTCTAGGAACCTGGGAAGTTACCATGGGCATAATTCAACAATGTGGTTGAGTGGCTAGACTGTCTGCCATTGGAAATGGGTAAACTTAATTATAACACATGTGGAGTGAATACCAAAAGACTCATGGCAGCAGCTTTTCTGGAACCGTGGCGTGAAGAGCTCCATGGACCTGTTCTGCAGTGAAACAATCACAACGGCTGAAAATCATTTAAAAAGCAACAATTTATTCAAAAAAAATTTTGTAAGGATAGTAAGTCTGTGGCATTAGAACCATGACATGCTTCCTCTCACATAATCCCTCAGCTCAGTATGATGGAAGCTTCACTGTGAACAGATATACCTAAAGGGATGATATTTTCTCCCCCTCCAGTTTTCAGCTGAGAGTTATATCTCACCTAGAGGAAGAGGTCACCAGAATTTCTCATCCTTCCCTGCTCCATGTTGCAAAGATCCTCTTCTAGGAAAGAGCAGCTAAGAGGTTGGAGGTGATCCCTTTCCTCAATTTTCTACAGTTTCTACTCCTAGAGCAGAGGTCCTACCCACTGCAGGCTAATCACCCTCACCACAGCTTGCTCATAGGGCAAAAGTAGTGGTTCAGAGGTTTTGCTTAGGTGGAGACAAAGGTCATAAGAACAGAGAGCTCTAAAGCACTCCCTAAGGGAATTTACATTATTTAGAACAGAATTTGGGAAGTTTAAGCCTAGGGGTGCTCTAGAAAATAATGGAGATTTTGATGGTAAGCAATTAAGAATAGGTGGGTACTTTATAGGAACAACAAGCTAAATCATGCCAAGTGGTGTGCCAGGGAGATCTGAGATAAGAAGCAGTTAAGAAGAGCCTTCCTGGGTTCAAAGCAAACCTCAAATATTGGCATCAAAAACTACCCCTGTTAATGAACTCCAAATTTAATTGGATTGGACTGCATAGCAAGTTTTGAAATAGGGTAATCATTTGGCAGTTAGCAGAGCGTAACAACTGATATGATACCAGTGAAGATAGATAGCTTCCCATAGAGATAAGGAAATGACAGTCAAGGAGAACCCTGATAAAGCCACTGTTATCCCAGGTTGACTAAATTTGTTCCCAAGGCTCTGCTTTCTTAGGAGCAATATCAGTGTCTTCATACTGTGGGGGAAATATTCTTTACTCACTTCACTAAAATAGTTCAGTCAGCTCACTAAATAAGCAAACAGCAAATCCTGGAAGTTTCTCCCTCTCCCACCCCCCCTCTCTTCCTCTCCCTTTCTCCCTCCCCCTTTCTCCCTCTCTTTCCCTGTGTGTGTATGTATGTATGTGTGTGTGTGTGTTTGTATTCACACGTTTTTTTGCAACACAATACTTAAAATGTCTAATTTTTAATAAAAAGTCGAGACATGCAAAGAAACAGGAAAATAACCAAGGAAAACAAAAAGTAAAATGGAAGGTGTAATTCCAACTATATCAATAATAATAAATGTGAATGGACTAAATAATCAAAAGGCAGAGATTTTTAACTGTATTTAAAAAAAGAAACAACAAGATCCAATATGTGTTGTCTATAGAACACAGACTTTAAAGATACAAATAGATTGAAATTAAAAGAACGGAAGAAGGTTTGTCATGCAAATAGCAAGAAAGCTGGAGTGATTACATTACAACCAGACAAAATAGACTTTAAAACAAAATTGTCCTTAGAGATAAAGGATATTTTATCCTACTAAGTCTATATTTTTAATCCATCTATGTAGATTGATAATCATACATTTATGCATTTAATAACAGCTCCAAAATACATGAAGTAAAAACTGACAGAATTGAAGGGAGAAATTATAATTATACACACACATACTCAATTAATAGGACCTCACGACAGTAACTATAATAATTAAGCTTGGGGACTTTAGTGCTTCCCTTTCAATAATAGATGGAAGAACGACTGAAGATAAGGAATCAGAAAACTTGAACAACACTTTGTAGACACTTGTCACATAGCTTCAGTAATCAAGGTTGTCTGGTACTGGCGTAAGATCAGTGGAATAGAATTGATAGTCCACAAATAGACTGTCACGTTTAGTCAGTTGATTTTTCACAATGATGCCAAGAAGATTAAATGGAAAAAGACTAGTCTTGTTAACAAATGGTACTGGGACAACTGGATATCCCCATATAAAAATTGAAGTTGGACCCCTTCCTTATGCCATACAAAAATTAACTGAAATTATAGACTTATATGTAAAAGGTACAAAATTCTTAGAAAAGGAAATTATAGGTAAATATTCATAACCTTGGGTTAGGCAAAGCCTTTTTAGAGATGATGCCAAAAGTATGAGAAAAGAACATACATAAGTTGTCCTTCATCAACGTTGAAAACTTTTATTTCAAATGATGTCCTCAAATACTTGAAACAACACACAGGATGGAATAAAATATTTACAAATCCCATGCCTGACAATAGGTGTGTATCTAGAATATATAAGGATATCTCACATCTCCATCTCAATAGTAAAAAGACAATCCAATAAAAAGTGAACAAAGTATTTGAACAAACATTTGTTCAAAGAAGATATACAAATGGCCAAAAAGCACATAGAAAGATGCTCATAATCACTAGTCATCAAGGAAATTCTTATGAAAATCACAATGAAATATCACTTCACACCCATTTGGGTAACTGTAATTAAAAAAAAAGTACAATAGAAAATATTGGTGAGGATGTGAAGAAATTGGAACACTTACACGATGCTGGTCAGAATGTAAAATGGTGTAGGCACTTTGGAAAATACTCTAGTAGTTCTTCAAATGTTTAAATATGGAGTTATGATACAACAATTTCATATAAACAGTAGAGGTATGAAAACATTGTTCATAATAGCTAACATTGGGAACAACTTACTCATCCATCAATTGGTGAATAGATGAGCAAACTATGGTATATACATACAGTGCAATATCACTAAGCAATAAGAATGAATGTTACAACATGGATGAACCTTGAAAACAGTATGCTAAATGTAAGAAGTCAGTCACAAAAGACCACATATCATATTATTTCATTCACATGAAATGTTTAAAATAGCCAAATTGACAGAGACAAAAAATAGATTAGCTTCTCCTTCCACCTGAAAGGATTGGTAGGAATAGGAATGACCCCTAATGTGTATAGGATTTCTTTTTTGAGATTATGAAAGTGTAAAATAGATTATGTTTATGGTTGCATGACCATAATATTCTAAAGAATATTATAAAACCCATTGAATAAGTGGGCAAATTGTGAATTATATTTCAACAAAGCATATCTATATACCTAATATCAGCTTTAGAATTGAATGTACTTCCACAATCATAGATTTTCATACAATAAAAGGATTGTATCTTATAAAAGTATTTCATCCCTTGAGCCTAATTTTCACTAAAACTTTTATTTTGTACTTGTTTTAATTCTGATTCCAGTATTCTGCACCACAAAAAACCCAAAAAACTTGATTTAGTTTTCAAAGATGAATGTGATCAAGTAAATTTCCCTAGCAGAACACATTAATTGACAATCTTTTAATAACACATCCAGAAAAGGATTTTTAAATAATTGTTAATTAAATTGTTTAATTTATATACAATGCACATTCTATAATTGTTAATGATAGCAAGATTATATTGCTGTCAACTTTATTTTTGAGATGTGACATATCACTTTTATGGAGTACATTTGCTCCTTTCCTCCCTCCCTCTTTCTGTCCCTCAGTCTCTCTTTCTCTTTCTCTCTATCACACACACACACACACACACACACACACGTCTCACCACATTTCTTTATTAGTAATGTTACAGGGTGCCTGGGTGGTTCAGTCAGTTAAGCATCTGACTCTTGATTTTGGCTCAGGTCATGATCTCAGCCCAACATAGGGCTCCATGCTCAGCTGAGAGTCTACTGGAGATTCTTTCTCCCTCTCCTGTTGCCTCTCCCCCACTGCACATGCATGCATGTATGTGTGCATGTGCATGCTCTCTCTGAAAAGTACATAAATCTTAAAAAAAAAAAAGAAATGTTAGGATCTGACATTAAGATGTATGCTATGATTAGAGTCAATTATCAGGTTTCTCAAACCCCCAGTAAGTAATGTTAGCTCACTATCCAAGTAAGGGAAGTGCAACATTCCAGTTTCATTCAGTTAGATGAAATTGAATTTGGAAGGACATTTGGAGAAGAGGTAAAATTGCATTACAATAATTAATTCTGTAGAATGACTGAACAATAACCATGTACAATATGTATATCAAAACTCCATTCAGTCCAAATAGTGAACATATAATAGATATATAAGCTGTATTAAGAAAACCATCAAGATTTGAAATACCAGCAACCTCATTTTTTTAGAATGAGAAGAAGTTACAGATCTCTGTAATTCCCAGTAATGATCTCCTAAGGAGCACTGTATTTGCAGTCAGAAGTGCATGGAAGACACAGAGCCAATGGGAGTGAGCAAAAACATCAGTATCAGAAGGTTGTGTTATTTCTATCAGTGGAAAGAAAGAAAAATTGTACTTGTTGATAATGTTGTAATGGCTCAGGAATTTCCAGTAGATAGATTTTCTTTTCCTTTAGTTTCATATGTTCTTTGAAAACTGCCAGATTATCTAAAATTTCTGTAAATAATTACAGACAACTCAAGAACAATATGCAAATAATAGAAACTCTGCTGACATGGTCCTTGAAAACAAGCTATATCTTTTATACACAGTGAACAACTCAGGCAAAATCAATGGAAATTGAAATTTAGGTAAAAATTTCTTCAAAAAATGAGTTCACAAAACTTGTTTTTGTGTGCTATTCTTGTAATACTATTGAGGACATGCAAAGAGGTTACCAAATTTTAATTTACATGAACCCTGGCCAATTCCTTAGTTAATTCAGACAATATTACAACTGCCATTTAGAAAGAGTACTGTCAACCAAAATTAATATAAGGAATTAATTTTGCATTTATACACTATAAGATCATAAGTAAAAACAAAGTGCTGTGTGATTTTAAAGTCCTTGACCTAGTTAGTTCACTTACAGTCAGGTACCTACTTTTAAACATAACTTTAATATTGTTTCCTTTTCTTTCTTCCTTCCTATTCCTCTCTGACTATAGGGAAAAACATTGCAGTATATCCTTATTAGTCTTGCTAATGTAGAGTAGATAGTATTTGAATTTAATATGCAAGTTGATTTCACATTGGTGGTATAAGTGGTACATTTTTCATGTTTTCCTTTTTTGACACTAAAGATGGAAGACATTGAGAATTGTGTTAGTCAATAGAAAATGAAGTACTCAAGGCAATAAAACTAAAATGGGGGAATTTGGTATCAATTATTTTGCAGAGCATGTAGAGTCATAGCAAAAGGCTTTACTTGATTACTGCATCCATCATGACTGTTTCTGAATAGAGCTTTAGATATAGCAGGGATAATTTTAATGGAAAATATGCACTTTCAGAATGGTGACATCTACAGACCCTATCTGTGCCACAATGTGCAAAGTACTTACAACCGTGTGGTATATTTTCTCTTCATTTAAACCTATAAAATTATGCATTCTATTATTTAATTAACAGCATTTATTACCTTTTCCAGCTTCTTTACAAAGTACAGTGACTCATATAATCAAATGTTCTATGAACTGTTATGTGTTAAAAATGAAATCCAATTATAGGGCAATTTCAATGTCATCCTTTAAGCCTAGCAGATTTCTATAATGAAGCCCATCAATTGCTCTTTCCTGCTGAAAAATTTGAGATTCTCAAACAAAATCTTTTAAATTTTGTGTAGCAAGCTCCTTTCAGCTGTTTTAACTATTTGGTCCATAGTGTATGGAGTTCATTAAAAATAATTTGTCACGTGTGTGTGAGCCATTAAAGAATGAGGCCAAAAGGGAACTTGTTTGAATGAAGTTTCAGAAGTAAAATGCACTTACAAACTAAATAGACATAATTTGTTAAAACTTGAAAAGGAGTATATATTCTATTCTTACATGTTTTCTCTTCTATAATATACATATTATCTCTATTTGGTTTTCAGAGAAGGACAAATATATGTATTGAGTGCCTACTTTATGCCAGTAAGTATTTCGTGAAACACTGGAAGAACTCTTTTTTTTTCCTAATTGAAGTGAAGTTGGCACACAATATTACATTAGTTTTAGGGGCACAGCATAGTGATACAACAAAACTACATCATGCTATGCCTACCACAACTGTAGCTACCATCTATCCTCACACAATGCTAATAAAATACTATTGACTATATTCTCATGATGTACCTTTTACCCCTGTGACTTACTCATTCCATAATTGAAAGCCTACAACTCCCATTCTCCTTTATCCATTCTGCCCATCCCTCCACCCCCTCCTCTCTGGCAATCATGTTTTCCTTTGAATTTATGGGTCCACTTCAGTTTTGTGTTTTGTTTGTTAGATTCCACATGTAAGTGAAATCATATGGTATTTGTGTTTTTCTGTCTGACTTATTTCACTTAGCATAATACCCTTTGGATGTGTCCATATTATCACGAATGGAAAGATTTCATTTTTTGTGGTAAGTAATATTTCATTGTGGGTTTGTGTGAGTGTGTGTGTGTGTGTGTGTACCACATGTTCTTTAACCATTCATCTATCAATTCATCTATCAGTGAACACTTAGGTTGCTCTTGGGTTGCTTCCATATCTTGGGCATTTTAAATAATGCTACAATAAATATAAGAGTGCATTTATCTTTTTGAATTTGTGTGTATGTGTGTGTGTTTGTGTTTGTGTGTGTGTGTGAATATCCAGTAGTGGAATTACTGGATCTTATGGTATTTCTATTTTTAATTTTTTGAGGAAACTAAATACTGTTTCCCACAATGGCTGTATCAATTTACATTCCTACCAACAGTACAGAAGGACTGCTTTTTCTCCACATCCTTGCAAGCACTTGCTATTTCTTGTGTTTTTCATTCTAGCCATTTTGACAGGTGTAAGATGATATCTCATTGTGGTTTTGATTTGCAATTCCCTGATGATTAGTGGTGAACATCTTTTCATATGTCTGTTGGCCATCTGTATGTCTTCTTTGGAAAAATGTTAATTTAGGTCCTTTGCCCATTTTTAATTGGATTATTTGTTTCTTTGATGTTGTAGAAGTTATATATTTTAGATATTAATCCCTTATCAGATATATCATTTGCAAATATCTTCTCCCATTCAGGAGATTGTCTTTGTTCTGTTAATGGTTTCCTTTTCTGGGCAAAGTGTTTTTATTTTGGTGTAATCCCAATAATTTCATTTTACCTTTGTTTCCCTTGCCTGAGGAGACATCTAGAAAAATGTTTCTATGGCTGATGTCAAAGAAATTACTGTCTATGTTTTCTTTTTTTTTTATGTTAGTCACCATGTAGTACTTCATTAGTTTTTGATATAGTGTTCCATGATTCATTATTTGAGTATAACACCCAATGCTCATTGCAATACATGCTATGTTTTCTTCTAGGAGTTTTATTTCAGCTTCAGGTCTCACATTTAGGTTTTTAATCTATTTTGGGTTTTTGGATATGGTGTTAGAAAGTGATCTAGTCTCATTATATTGCATATGGCTGTCCGGTTTTCCCGGCACAATTTGTTGAAGAAACTGTCTTTTCCCTAGTGCATATTCTTGCCTCACAGATTAACTGATTAATCATATAAGCATGAATTTATTTCTAGGCTCTTTATTCTATTCTATTGATCTATATGTCTATTTTTGTGCCACTATCATATGGGTTTTGATTTCTACAACATTTGTAGTATGTCTTGAAATCTGGAATTATGATACATCTAGCTTTTTTCTCCTTTCTCAAGATTGCTTTGCTTATTTGAAGTCTTTTGTTGTTCCATATAAATTTTAGGATTGTTATAGTTCTGTGAAAAATGCTCTTGGTATTTGACAGGGATGGCATTAAATCTGTAGATTTGGATTTGCTTTGGATAGTATGGGTATTTGAACAATACTTAATAAAGCGGAAGTCAATGGAGACTTTAAAAACAATAGAACAGATCAATGAATCAGGAACTGGTTCTTCGGAAAGCTAAACAAATTGATACACCATTGGCCAGACTCACCAAGAAAAAAAGAGGACTCAAATAAGTAAAATCAGAAATCAAAGAACAGAAGTAACAACTGACACCACAGAAATATAAAGAATTCTAAGGCAATATTATAAAAAACTATATGCCAACAAATTGGACAACCTAAAAGATAGGAATAAATTTCCAGAAACATATAACCAAACTCCTCCATTTTTCTTCCTTAATCTGAGGCAGGAGTAGCTGTTTGTTATAGTCATTATCTTTGTGTTTTTGCATATTAACTTTTCTAACACCTGTGTAATCAAGCTTCTATGTTAAATTATTTTTTTTTTAATGGCTGGTAGGGTTTCTCTTTGTGTAACTAGACTCCAATCCGTTACAAACCAATACATAACAGAAACCTATCATACTTAATGTACAACAACCACAGTCCTTTTCATTGTTTTTAAAATTAGTCTTCAATTTCCATTCATTTGCCATTTATCAAAAGGCAATTCATATAAAGGACATTACATTTTTTACCAACTGACTTACAACTGTTGGAATATTTTGGGTTTTAAGGCAACTATGTTGAAACAATGGGTAGATATTTAAACTGAGCTTTTACCTTTTTTCCTTTTGCATATTTTGGCATATAAAGTATCTTAACATAGTATAGAGCTCACATTTTCCTAGCAATACACTTGGTATTTTTGAACAGCTCTCAAGAGTTGAAATGGTATATGGTTTTACATTTAAATGTAGACTTTTTGTGGGGGAAGGCATCTCTCCCTGCTGTGGAACTGAGCAACTGTTTTATTTCTTTGAAGATGATTAAAAGTCCCTTTCTTTAACCAAACCTGACTTTCTTTCCTATGCAAGTTTCAGAGAAAGAGTTCATGAAATTTCTAAAAATCTACACTTGCCTTTATCCCAGTTTATGATATGGATTTGTTCTCCTATATTTATTTATTTTTTTTTTTTAATTTTATTTTTATTATTTGCCCAAGTGGTACAGGTCTGTGAATCATCAGGCTTACATCTTTCACAGCATTCACCAAAGCACAAACCCTCCCCAATGTCCATAACCCATCCACCCTATCCCTACCCTCCCACCCCCCAGTAACCCTCAGTTTGTTTTATACACTTGCCTTTAATACACACCCTTAAATCCTGACAATTGCAGGAATCATTCCTAATGAAAAAGTTAATCTCTTGGGAGATATATAAGTATGTAAATTATATAAGTTGCTGTTTTGGGCCTTTATAAAAAGAGCATTAAATAAACAAAATTTCACAGTCTAGGAGGAAAATAGCTAGACCTGAATAAGAGAAAAAAATATAGTAGGTTTCCGAGTTAATTATAGACAAGACCCTATTTAAAACTTTATCTTAGTAATCAAACCTTTTTATAGCATCCTTGTATTACTCAGGATGATCCTCTATTTTAATCATAAAAATTGACCAAGTCTGAAGGAATTAATCCAATAATCTCTACATTTTTCTCTTTGACACTAAATTCAACATTTGTTGTTGCTTTCAATGAATTAACCTAA
The DNA here is from genome assembly GCA_002007465.1 of Ailurus styani. NCBI lineage: Eukaryota > Metazoa > Chordata > Mammalia > Carnivora > Ailuridae > Ailurus > Ailurus styani. The sequence continues at coordinate 1,250,361 of LNAC01000371.1, read as the reverse complement.
TTAAATAAATATATTATGGATTCAGTACACATACAAATCCTAGATTTTACTAGAGTTTTCATCTCACACATTCGGTACCATTTGAGAGAGGAATTATGATTCTGTTTTAAATATATCTCTGTGGTCTTAATCATCTTAACTACATGAAAGACTCTCATTTTCACAGTCCTTATCCCTTGTCCACAAAGATTAGATCCTCTAGAGTCCTAAGCATTAAAAAAAACTTGGCAGTAAAGATACAATCCAAGCACAGTGGTTATAGCAGGTACCATTGATTGCCTCTCCAGCAACCATTTACACTGCTTTCCATGCTAAGAAAACCTGATTTTTAGATACTTTAAGCAAAAAAGTGCTTGAATAAAAAAGTTACCTGAGGCGAAACTTGTAGGAAGTTGAGTCCTAGAGATGTGACTGTAGTTTTGTGAGCATGACAAGGACAAACCTGAAGAAAGAAGTCAACATGCTGAGTCTTGTTGTGTACGGCAGACTAGTCAGATGGAGACACCCTGAGTCTTGATGATATTGCAGAGCCATTTCACCAATCCTGGAATTTCTCTACCTCCAGAGCTCATAACATATGGGATAATGAATGTGTAGTATTTAAGCTGCTTTTCGTTGGTTATCCTGGGTTCTACCCAATGTTTATAGATCCTGTAATTTGTGATTTGGCATCAATTGGTTATAGTGCCAAACTAATAATTAAAGATGTTTATATTTTCCCTGTTCCATAAGTAAAAGTCATGTTATAAATTCCTCAACCCCAAACCCCCAAATTTGTGTTTCACTTCCTGCCCAGAAGGGAATGTGCCTACCTGACAACTTTCTACCACTACAGTAATAAAAGCTGTGGACCATCCTTTCCCCTCACTACTTCTGCCTTCTGACGAAACCTGTTGACTCCCATGTGGCCCTGCATGGTGTGGAATTCATCCTCTTCTTAACCTGTGAGTCATTAACTCCTTTGAGACAGTTGGTACAGTGAACAGGGTGACTTGGTGTTTGGTAGAGGGGCTTGCCTCTAGCTTGCACTTGCCTTATCAACTGGATTCACAAGTGAATGCTCCCCAGGAAGGTATGGCTGGTGCTTTTGGTATAGCTGTCCCAGCTTTATGGTGTGTGTGCCATATATTGTCATGGTGTTCCAATCTAAATTATAAGAGGACTTCTAAGGCACTTGCTTATATAGTATACCTCATTTAATTTAGTTTTCGGGAAGGCCACCTTCTGGGATATATATAACAGGATCAAATGGGTCTTGTTTCTTATGCCATGCTCAGAAAGAGGCCATTAGGTTGATTGGTTAACATGCAAGGCAAAGGATCCCTGAAGGGAATGAGTAGAAGCTTATTCTGGAAGGATTATGTTGGAGGTAAGTCTGATCCACTAACCCCAAAACACTGAATTCAGTGGAAGGATCAATTGGTCATATTGGGTTCATTTCTTCCCCAGTTTTTATACTGGGTTACAATTTTGGAGAACATCTCTGAAAATCTAGGCACAATATCACCTGGAAAGCTATGGGGACCCACTGGCCACACAATATGGGGTGCCCTTCTCATGGGAGCCTTGGCACCAAAGAGGCTTAATGTGGCTATAAAGGCAAATCTCTTTGCTGTTGCTTGTCATGCTGCTGATACAGTTTGTCCCCTCGACCTGGTAGGGTATGAGGGGTTCCATCCTTGGAGAGTAGAGGCTCATGCTTAATGAAGAAAGAGCAAGGAATATTTTGTTCTCACTTCCCTAAGAAAACAGAGGGGTTTTTTCAACTCATCCGAGATTGTAGATATGCTAGGTATGCTTAGGCGCTCTTAAGTGCTGCTACTTCCCAGTATGCAAGTAATTTCCTCCTTAAAACCAAATGTTACAAAACAAAGAATTAAAAGATAAAGCTGAGGGGTACCTGGGTGACATAGTCAGTTAAATGTCCAGCTTATGGTTTCAGCTCAGGTAGAGGTCTCAGGGTCATGAGATGAGCCCTGTGCTGGCCTCCACACTCTGCATAGAATCTGCTTGAGAGTCTCCCTCTCCTTCAACTCCTCCTGCTCGCTTTCTTAGGAAAATCAATCAATCAATCAATCAATCAATCAAGCAAGCAAGCAAGCAAGCTGAGGCCACTGTTGCTTGCCTTTATGTTGATCCCAGACCCCCTGAAGTTGATTGCAGCCCTTTAGAAAGTGAGATTTCACAGCAGAGTTAACTTGGAACCACCCATTTTCTAGATTTTTTTTAATTCAAAGAAAGAAAAAATGGGCAAATATATCCAGTAATCATAAATTATGACTGGTGTAAAGATGAAATAAAATTGTATACCTAAAACACTTAGCACACGGCCTTGAAGGCAGTAAAATGAATACCTATTATCCAATTTTATCAGAATATACACAGTATTGTTAATTTCTGAATTCACAATTTTAGCTTTCGGTCCACATTTTCTGTACAAGGTGGCTCATTTTAGCTTAGATACTCAGTTGTTTTAGTTTCAGTCTTTACAGCTATTTTTTGCCTGTCATTCATATGATAATCTTGACATTCACAGTTAATAGCTAAGCTTTTAATCTCACAGTGACATTTATGACACTCATTATGGAAAATGAAAAGTCCTCCTGAAGCCTGCAAAACTTTCTAATGACTTTCTTGTTTATGGATTGGAGAGGTATATGTATGTTGATATCTCTAAACCATTATAGTATTATGACTAGAATTATTGACCAAAAGAAATGTGAAATATGGAAAGACATACAAGACATGGTAAGGGAAGAGAGCAGTTGTGTAACCATATGTAGAGTACCTGTTATTTTAAAAACAAACTGTGTGTTTATGAATGCATGAAGGGTTGCTAAAATGGTCTTGATTTGGAGTTTTAGCTGAGTTCTCAGAAATGAGATGAATAGATGTTAAACTGTTAAATACCTCCAAATCTACATTGAAGTGCTTGACCTTCAATGCAGGACATGCAATGGGGGTGACCAAAAAAAATCCTCTCAGGGTTAGTTTATTACCCACATTAAATTCAGGCTACATAATAGACTCTTAGAAACAAAGAGTTCTTGAGTACAGTCAGAATGTGACTATTTTTTGAGAGACTTATAAGTACACTGAGTGATTCCTATGTCCTATTGAAAGGGAGCAGGTGATAGGCCTTCCAAACCTTGAAATCAGGCGAAGGGACCTTAAAATACTGATTTAGAGGACTTGGCCTATGTCCTCTGGAATTTCTTCCTTTCTTCCTTTCC
>LNAC01000371.1:1166810-1246960 GCA_002007465.1 Ailurus styani | reverse complement strand
TTCCTTCCTTCCTTCCTTCCTTCCTTCCTTCCTTCCTTCCTTCCTTCCTTCCCTCCTTCCCTCCCTCTCTTTCTCTCTTTCTTTCTTATCTTTTCTCTTCTCTCTCTTTTTTAAAGATTTTATTTATTTATTTATTTGATAAAGAAAGCAAGATTACAAGTAGGCAGAGAGGCAGGCAGAGAGAGAGGAGGAAGCAGGCTCCCTGCTGAGCAGGGAGCCTGATGTGGGGCTCAATCCCAGGACCCTGAGATCATGACCTGAGCCGAAGGGAGAGGCTTTAACCCACTGAGCCACCCAGGCACCCCATTTTCTCTTCTCTTCTCTTCTCTTGCACATAACTTCTACCTAACCTGGTCTGTAGCAGTGGAAAAAGAGGTAGCCTTACACTTCCAGAACTTGGGTGAAAATGAATGTGTGCATATATGGGACACATAAGGAAGCAGGAAGGGGACCTATCCAAAGACACACCACCCAACAAGACCACCTGGAGTGCAAGGATGGCCCATAGAATGGTGGACAATATGAAGATTAGAGTAGATTAGTAGATTAGAGTAACAAGATAAGGTGTCACATCAAGAAAGCCGCAGAAAGAAAATCTCTAGGAAGAGGATCTGTGAATACTTCCAAAATGACTATATATGAAACACGTTTCCAGTTGACTTGCTCTGAGGGCCCCAGGATATCAGTCAAATAAGACCTTTCTTGACCCTCACTTCTTCCTTCCCTACCTACTCCTCTTCTGGAGGAATCAGGAGTCCTGGTGAAGGGGAGGAATGGAAGGCCAAAATGGGCAAGTAATAAAAAGGCCTCTATGCCATCCACCCCAACCCATTGCACATTTCTTCACCCAAGGCAGGTCCAAGCAGGGAGAGAGAAGAAGCTTTAAAGTATGAGAGACAGCATTGATCTGGGTTGAGTTTTTTATGTTAAAGGATGTTTTGGAAAGGTAAAACCACAACCCTCATACAAATGTAAAACAAACCTAGGATTGTATTTAATTTATAAATTAGGGGCGCCTGGGTGGCTCAGTGGGTTAAAGCCTCTGCTTTCGGCTCAGGTCATGATCTCAGGGTCCTGGGATCGAGGCCCGCGTCGGGCTCCCTGCTCAGCGGGGATCCTGCTTCCCCCTCTCTCTCTCTGCCTGCCTCTCTGCCTCCTTGTGATCTCTCTCCCTCTGTGAAATAAATAAATAAAATCTTTAAAAAAAAATTTATAAATTAGGAAAATAGTAATATAACTAGGAGCAAGTTTTAAAATTACATGTAACAAAGGCTACAGTGTAAAGCATCAATCTTTGTCAGGTGTTTGTGCACACATAGGATTAGATAAATGCCAAGGATGGTAATTATAGTAAAAATTCAGAGGAAGGAGATAATACTTGCAGGCAGATAAATCTGGTCAGACTCCTTGGAGAACAGGTACATATTAGGAATAAAGAATAAGCTTAAGATAAGCAGAGAGAAGATAGGGAGTAGTTCTTAGCAGAAACAGTTAAAACGGAGACCAGAAGATCACATTTCCTGAGACCAAAGGATCCTTTAACTGATTAAGCCACAGATTTTAGGAGAAATGGGGGATAATATTTAAAATGACCCCTGCTTTGCTCGGCATTTTATTCCTAGTCCCTGACTAGAGTGTCCGACATTTCGTATGTGATTAGTAAATATTTTTGTATGAAAGATTGTTTATGTTATGATGAAGTGAAAAAGGCCGTGAATCTTTGGATCAGCAATATAAGCAGAATGATATTTTAGAAATGTTATTAGAGTAGTGGTAGAGGCACTGGAATAAGAAAGTTCAGGTATGAAATAATGAGAGCCTGAAATGAAGAAGGGGAATTTAGAACTGTAAAGGAAGAAGTAGGTACGTACTCAGTTACAAAGATATTTGTGGGTAAGATATTTGCAGGTAAGAAATTTATAAGATATTTGTGGGCAGGGCTTGTACAAATGGTGAGGGCCACGGAAACAGAGAAAGAAAAAATTAAGGGGATTAAAGGTAACTCCATATTGTAGGTTATGTCAGGTAACCTGTGTTGAGAGCCATATTCCCATTAATTTCCCAGTGTTTGGATTTGGGACATTGGTTGTTGTCATTGTGGACCTACAAATAAAATATATAAGATCACTCCAAGGCAAAATTTAAAAGTTTTTGTAGTTTTGTCTCCTTTTTGTACACTACTGCCATTTTTGTTTTGACCCCTTCCTTTCAAAAGAACAGGATCTTCTGTTCTTTTCTGAACTTCTCTCTGTAAACTGGGAAAGACTGTGTCTTAGTTGAGGTTTCTCCAAAATGCAGAGCTAGAGACAAAGGCATTTGTGGTGGTTATTTGCTTTAGGGAGGGACTTAAAGAATAGGGAAAGGGGAAGAGTGAAAAAGTGAAATAGGATCAAATACCCATTTAAGGATGTGTTACCATCGGGTATGTGCTATGAACAAACAGGGGCTTGATCTTGCTGGGGACTTTTTTAGTTGTGTAGAGTGAGCCTCAGAATTGCCTGCACAAGGGACAGAGGAAGAAAGTCTTTCTACAGAGGTTCCTTTTTCCTATTGGTCAAGAATTGCCACAGTATAATAATTTCTTACTGAGGTGTGCACATTAGAATAGTGGAGAGGGATCAGGCAGGTAGTGGAACTGGTTGGTTGAAAGTAGTTTCAGGACAGGAGCATCTAGGTGACTCAGTCAGTTAAGCATCCAAGTCTTGGTTTCAGCTCAGGTTATGATCTTAGGGTTGTGAGTTAGAGACCCATGTTGGGTTCCACACTCAGTGCGGAGTCTGCTTGGGATTCTCTCCCTACCCTTTGTCCCTCTCCTGACACTCTCTCACTTTCTCTCAAATAAAGAAATAAAATCTTAAAAAAAAATAAAGAAGTTACAGGTCAGAAAGCAGGAGTTATACAACACAATTGAGGTAGACTGCCATCAAATTACACCTACCTGTAGCTGAATGCCCTGGGTGCCGTAGCAAGGCTAGAGTACAACGGTGAGCTAAAAGAATGTGAGCTGGGCAAAAGAGGTGTCTGGTTGAGTTTACACTTTGATTCAACAGGCTATTCTAACTACATCTAATTCACCATACAACCTTTAAAGTGGTAGTTGGTTACAATATTTAGAAAGTATTTATACAAGAATTAAGATAACCTGTTCTGTGGATGTCAGGCAGCTTTCTCCTTAGCCATCCCAGTGCTTGCTCAGTGGGTCCATGAACAGAGAATCCATGTAACAAGAGTGGAGGCAATCATAAGTCAACCATTATGAGGTCCCTTTTGTCAAAGCTGATCTAGCTACAGCTCCTCCTAGTGATATAATCAGCTGCCAGCATCAGAGATCATTGCTAAATGATAGGCCACTATTCTTCAGGGAGTCTAACCAGTCCCCAGTGGCAGGTTGATTACATCAGATCCTTTCCACTTTGGAGGGGGCAAAAATTGATTGCTACAGGAATTGAATATGGTTCTGCCTTCCCCGCCCATAGATATGCCATCATGACCATCATATGTGGGTTTTTAAAATGCCATATTATTTGGCAAGTCTTTGGTAATAACACAAACTATAGTTGATTCTGCTTACACTGTGGGAATTGCTCTTAATTTATTATTTTGTCAGGTGAATGGGGTGCAATTTGAAGGGCTTCTACAAGCCACTTGCTACTACAGTTCTTCATATTTTATTTCAGGTGATTAGTATGAGAATTCTTCCAGTTGCTAAGATTCATTCCAACTATGTTCTCTGGGGAAACAACCACAAGGTGGGTCCATGGACCATTTTGATAATGTGAGGTGGGTTTGACTCAGGATTCAGGTTATCAATTGGCATCCATAAGCACCTGATATAACCAACATCCATGATTATATTTTTGGTCTCAGATATCAGTAACAGTTCAGACCCTGCAAAGGTCTGTGTATTCATTTGCCTGGAATGGTCTAGGTATTGTCCCTTCCCAGAATTCAGTTACTCTGATAAATATTTGCAGGTCCCTTTTGGGAAGAAATGGGGATTGTTTATTGTATAGACTTGATTTGGCTCTAGACTCTCCTCTGACAACATGCTCTCTTCTTCAGTCAATGGGCTCTTGGATGAGAATTGATTCATATAGTTTGTGAAAGATCATGATTTTTCATGGTAACAGCTGACCTCAGCCTTCTACTTGTCAGCTCTTGATTTTGCCTGATTATAAGAGTATACTCTAGTCAACTCTCTTTTTCTTTTTCTTTTTTTTAAAAGATTTTTATTTATTTATATGACAGAGAGAGATACAGCGAGAGAGCTCCCAGCAGGGGGAGTGGGAGAAGGAGAAGCAGGCTTTCCCGCAGAGCCTGGAGCCCGATGTGGGGCTTGATCCCAGACCCTGGGATCATGACCTGAGCAGAAGGCAGACGCTTAACGACTGAGCCACCCAGGAGTCCCAACTCTCTTTTTCATTCTAGAAATACCATGATTTATCCCTGCTACCATGACCCCTCTGTTTATGAACTTATTGGATTTGAGTTAACAGTCACTTTCATGAATTACTTTCCACTTTGTACAACTCTGAGGTAATTAAAATTTTGTGTGGAGCATGACTATGTGTTAGCCACTGTTGTAGGTGCTGGGGGTGCAGACAGAAACCAAAGAATGAAGTCCATTCCTCATAGACCTTGCATTCTAGTGGGCATTCATGTTGCCCAACAATTTCCTCATATGCCTCCAGTGTGTTAGTGTGACTATAATTTTCTGTAGATCTGTGGTAGAATATGCACATTTGTATTTAATAGCTCCATGGATAATAAAGCTAATATTTATAAACTGTGTTATTTATAAGTTATATATTATATGTTATTTATAAAAAGGCAGATTACGATTCCGTGCAAATGGAGAACTTTCTAACAACCATTATAACTGTCAAGAGTCAGCATAAATAGGATATCAAACTTAAGTAAAAAGGCTTATTACTAATATTCAGATATATACTTATGTACACATTATTGGTCAAAGTAACCTGGAAAAGCAATTCCTTTTTATTTTCATCATGAGCCAAATATCTCCAACCCATATGATATAGTTTATGTCAGTGTAAGTCTAAATTAATTTCCTCATAGGGCGCCTGGGTGGCTCAGTGGGTTAAAGCCTCTGCCTTCGGCTCAGGTGTTGATCTCAGGGTCCTGGGATCGAGGCCCACATTGGGCTCTCTGCTCAGCAGGGAGCCTGCTTCCTCCTTTCTCTCTCTCCCTGCCTCTCTGCCTACTTGTGATCTCTCTCTCTCCATCAAATAAATAAATAAAATCTTAAAAAAAATTTCTCATATTTTCTTCTTTTTTTTTTTTTTTTAAAGATTTTATTTATTTATTTGACACAGAGAGAGAGATTACAAGTAGGCAGAGAGGCAGGCAGAGAGACAGGGAGAGGAGGAAGCAGGCTCCCTGCTGAGCAGAGAGCCCGATGCGGGCCTCGATCCCAGGACGCTGAGATCATGACCTGAGCCGAAAGCAGAGGCTTTAACCCACTGAGCCACCCAGGCGCCCATATTTTCTTAATAAATTAGTGTCCATGCTCTGTAGCAAAAGGTAATATAATAGATTGAGTTCAGACTATTTTTAATTCCCATCTTTATCACTTGCTGTGTATTCTCATTAATTTTTTTCATTTTTTTCGTGTGTTATGCAACCAATGACTAGTCAACTTAGACTACAAAGGCCTGGGCCTCTTGTCTCAACACCAAGACAGCTGTGCAGGTCCACCCTGCTCCAGTGCTCCCTGGGGAATCTGCAGAGGCCTCTGATGCAATTTATTGTGGTTCCACTTGTCTCTCTGCCCAGTCCTGCGTCCTTAAATCCCCCACAGGCACTGATCCCAGGAAACTCCCAGGAAACCTCCTGTAGATAAATCTCTGTTTCAGAGTCTCTTTCTAGGGAACCAGACCTAAGAGAGGCAACTGCTCTGGTTGGTGAATATTCAAGGAGGGAGTCCTGCACACATCTCTTAATTCTCTTATGGATCTTGTCTCTTTGTTGATGTTATTTCCATGGGTGTGTGTGCTTGGGTCAGCTCATTGTCTTGTCACTGAAGGAACCTAACCATTCAGGATATAATCATGGTGTAATGCTATCTGTGACAGAGTAGAGCTGCTTACTTCAGATCCTAAGTAATGTTCTTTGATCAGCTTGATATAATATATAATAATATTTGATCTCCATTTGTCTAATGGCATCATCTACCTTGTAATTCTGAATGTAGGCATGATAAGACATTTGTGTTACTTATTGAGCCACCTAAAACTCCACTGAATATCTCTAGTGAATACCTCATAGAGTTATGATAATTAAATGAAATGCATTTAAATTCCTCAGTATAGTACCTGGCATTTAATAAATGGTGATTAAATGTTAACTTCAATTATTTAAAATAGCATGGTTTAATATCATATTTATTTCAAAATGCATTTAATTTATCCAAATCCAGATCATGCTGAAGAGTCTTTGGAAGTTTTGATGCTGGTGTGAAAAATGAACGCCAGGAGAAATTATATATTAAACTTTGATTTTTGGTTAGTAGACCTCAAACCAAACTCAAAATCCAGCTGCTTGCCTGTGATTTTCAAAGTTTGCAGAAGAATAATCCCCCCTCTTTTTTTTCTGTGTAGCTACTTAGTAGCACCAAAATTGTTGAAAGCTCTCTGCATCTTTGAATCTCATTCATTCGTTCATCTAGCATTCATTGGTCGCTTACTCTGTGCCAAGCTTTGGGTTTGTAAAGCTCACATGTGTTATTTATTTAATCCTCCTAGGAAGAGAACTCCAGTGCTATAGTTGCTTCCTAATAGCATCACTGAAATCCTTTTTGCCCTAATAAAAGCAATGCCCATCTTGACACAATTTAAAGACAATTCTGTACAAAGGTGGAGTAATGAGTCACATCTATTTTCAGTGAGCAAACTTCTGCATGGAATTAAGTAATAGGAATAATGCCAAGACTTAACTGTGAAGAGGGTTGTTTTTAAAGTTTACTCATGTGTAGAAATATAGGTCATCACAAGAATATGAGGTGTTTTGGGCTTTGGAATCATTCAGACTTTAGAAGAAATCAAACACTGTCTAACTATGTGAATTTTATTGACCTTTTCGGTCCTTATAAAGTATTGCATAAATTAAATTTAAAAATGTAAGTAAAATATTTAGTAGAGAGAATTTCCTAGCAAAGAGCACTCCCTTAGTGAAAGGTGATGGTACTAATAGTAGTAATAATAGTAATAGTACTAATAATAGTTGTAAATACATCTGCAAAATAAAATCCAATGTGGCAGATCCCATTTGACAGCTGCTGCCTTTCTTTTCCTTAACAGAATACTCATTTTGTACAGATAGTAGGCAGTTCTAGATCTTAGGGAAGTTAGCCATTCCTATTCCACCAGTTCAAGAAAGTTAAGTCATAGTTGACCTAAACAAGACACTAAGATATCATTCCTTCGGATCTTTTTCCATAGGACTCTACTTTAGACTGTTTTGCATTGGATAAAGTTATGAAAGAAGGACGTTTCTTGAGAAACTTTTGGGAAACATTTTTCCCTCCTGATAAAAAGAAAGGTGCACACGGATATTGCTTGACACTGTGGCCTCTGCCTCTCCTTCCTTACTCTGTGCTGTGTGATGTTCAGAATTAAGGAATCCATGGTATGGCTTTGAGGTGACAGACATAAGGAAGAAAAGCCAACATGCTGAGGATATTAGAGCAGAATAAAGAGCAGAGCCTCTTGAGGCTCTGCATATTAACTATTGTCATAGGATGTTGCGTTGATCATTGATGAATGGTCTTCTTTGTTATGGTGATGTCTGAAAAATCAAACAAAATGATAAAGCACTTTTTGTCAGCTTAGTCTTTGGTCTAGAAAACAGCACAGCTTTGTTCTGGAATTTTCAAGAAGTACTCTGCTTTTAGAGGATCACATGTGCCTATTAAACAACTTTGCCTATACAGATCATGCCTGCCTGGACTGGAAGAGTGCTCTGTGCCGGGCAGGTTCTGGTTTACTCTGGGGGTAGTAATAAGAAGTGCTGGAGTTCCAAATATCATCCTTCTTTCCTGCTTTTGCTGTCTGGGTTAAACTCTACTGAGACTGGCTGAGAGAAGTGCTCTTGGATTGCTGAGCTATCTTAGGGGAGGTAGGTTAGGACAGAAGGATTGGTGGCCCACTAATGTTTGTCTACTTGTCCTAGTAGGGCAGGGTTAAGTAGTGCTTATGCCGGTACTACCAACCCAGTTACTAACGGGGGCTCTCCTTCAATGAGCCCTTCTTTTCTTTCATCTTCTGTCTACCAGCTTAGATTCCTGGAACTGCAGACAACAGTGGGACTAAGTTTCACACAGCAACTATGAGATAACAGTATTGGGGAGTTTACAGAAATTCTCTCCTTATCGAGACCACAAGTCATACAATGACTATCCACTAATTGGAAAAGTTGTTGGAAGAGTCAATGTGGTTCACCATAATAAATTATGGCTCAGACACAGGTATCACTCAGCTCGTGGCAGGCCTGTCAAGCAAAATCACAGCAACAATTCATAAACAACAAGTGCTTTGGAAATAATTGAAAGATTTGATGAACAATGTATTTCACTTAGAAAATAGTTCACTTTTATCTTGAAGTATATAGTTAAATGTTTGAGTTGCTTATTTATTTGTAGTTTTACTATATTATTACATGGTTGATATTTATTTGAAATATCACTTTTGCTTGCAACCAAATGCTTCTAACTGATGAATTTTGATGGAAAAGAAGGAAGAATTATTTCATCCGAGTGGATGGTATAAAGAGTTGACTTTTCAGTGAAATTTTTGATTCTGGCAATGCATAGAGAAAAGTCAAATTCTACTGACAGTGGTGAACTTCTTCATCTTTTAACAGTCTTGGCACCATTCTCCTTCCTGTGATCAGGTAATCACATATATCAGGTGTGGTATAGAGTGTTAGTGTTATCCTATTTCTTAAGGGGTGTAGGATGGAGAAGGGGAGCTGACAAAATAATTGAGGAAGAAAGATTACAGGTGACAAACAGATTTCATTTTGTGCATTAATTCTGATAATTTGCTAGCAGTTACCTAAAAGATTCTGAGGCAATAGCCAAGCTCTGCAGGAAAATATGCCATGATCAATTAATAATGACTACTCTGAGTTTGGGTAGAGGAGAGGGAAGTGGAAGCACTTCTCTCTCTCAACATCTCTTGTAAGTAGAAGCTAAGATTGCTAAGAACCATATTATAAGAAAAAATCATGGGTAAACATGAGTATGGGGTCATAATGCTTTATTATACTATGCTTGAGAATTAACCTCTAAAAATTTGATATGGGCCCAGGTAAGGGAAGTGACACATATATGTGCATTGGTGAGAGAAGATTAGAGAGAATGTGGATAGCTTTTTTTAAAAAATAGGATTTTTTATTTATTTGACAGAGAGAGAGAGATCACCAGTAGGCAGAGAGGAGGAAGCAGGCTCCCCGCGAAGCAGGGAGCCCGATGCAGGGCTCGATCCCAGGACCCTGAGACCATGACCCGAGCCGAAGGCAGAGGCTTTATCCCACTGAGCCACCCAGGTGCCCGTGTGGATAGCTTTCTTGAGTGGAAAATGTCAGAGTGAAGTTGTAGATTTTCTTGGAGGTGATTTTTATGCAAAGAAAAGACCACTTTTGGTTATTTTAAAAACAATACTAATTTTTATCACACTTGTAGATTCAGAAATTTTGTTTTTCATTAAGATTCTTGGTTCATCTTAGTTTATAAGTCTAGCAAAATAGGATAATCATTTTGATTAGATAGGTTTCATTTACAAACTTGGCCTATTATGCCTCAGATATTTTAAACTTCATTCATTTTATTATAAACAGTTCAAATGTATGACTAACAACCAAAATAGTCCTTTTTAGAAAAAGTAATACATATGGTGAATCTAAAACTTTTTGTCAAGATTAAATACCATTATACTTTTCAAACAGAAATCGCAAGTCTAAGATCAATTACTCCACAAACACAAGGCTAATCTATTAGATCCTTTGAAGTATCAAATTCTTTTAAACATTAGAGATAATTTAAATATAAGATATAGGCTCCCAAGTTCAAGTTTAGTTGTTAGCTTTTCACTTTGTAAACTCTTCCGTTTAAAAGCAGATAAAGAATGCTTGCCAGAAATACAAATTAAAAAAAAAAATCCCCTATGGACAAAGAACCCATGGAAGGCAGATATTAAATGTTCATGGGATATCAAGTGTAAAGCAGAAAAGATTATCCCAGGATTCCAAAAGACCACAAGTAACTAGGTTTCATGAAACACATTTTGCAAATGTGAACTTCATGCCAAATTTGGCTTATAACTATTAAAAGGGAGGGGCTCTGGGTACTCCTCTTTTTTAAAAAAATTGGGGTAATATTTGCATAACAGGAAAGTAATCATTTTAATGTATACAAATTGATGACATTTGACATGTTCATGATGTTACATCTACCTAGCACTGAAATATTTTTATCACCCAGGATGGCAACCCTCTGCCCATTAAGCTGTCACTCCTCAACCATTCCTCCAGCCCCTGGCATCCACCATTCTGCCACTGGTCTCCATGGGTTTACACAGTCTGGATGTTTCATAAAAATTGAATCGTGTAATATATCATCTTTTGTGTCTAGCTTCCTTTAATTAACATAATATTTTTGAGTTTCATCCATGTGGCAGCATGCATCAATACTTCACTCTTTTTTATGGCTGACTAACATTCCATTGTATGGATACCACATTTTGTTTATCCATTCATCAGGTGATGGACATTTGGGTTATTTGCACTTTTTGACTGTTGTGATTAGTGCTGCTATGAATGTTCATGTACAAGCTTTTATTTCAATACCTGTTTTCAACCCCTTATTTTTGGGAAGCTAAGGTGTTTGCCTAAGTTTAATAGCTCATACTGGAATTGGGATATGAATCAGGACTTCACAATTCCAAACCTATATTCTCTCTAGAACTTTCTACTTCCTTGCATAAAATCATCAAATGAAATTTGATTATTCTTCACCACATTCTAAAGTAGTCTATGATTAGAAAGAGATAGAAAGGCTTAGAGAGGAAAGGGATGTGACTGATTATAAACTATCCCTGTGTTTACAGACAGGCACTCTTTTTTCCTACTCCTTTCAACTCACCTCAGGCACTTTTGCCTTATAAACATTATTGGCTAATATGTCAATTAGTTTTAGCTTAGAAATTATCTGGAGGTGGGGCGCCTGGGTGGCTCAGTGGGTTAAAGCCTCTGCCTTCAGCTCAGGTCATGATCTCAGGGTCCTGGGATAGAGCCTCACATCAGGCTCCCTGCTCAGCGGGGAACCTGCTTCCCCCCCCCCCTCTCTCTCTCTCTGCCTGCCTCTCTGCCTGCTTGTGATCTCTCTGTCAAATAAATAAATAAAATCTTAAAAAAAAATTATCTGGAGGAAAAGTTCTCTGAGAGCAAACACTGTGCTCTGTTGGTGTCCTTTTGTAAACGATTCCCTCTAGTGGTTTGAAATATTTGTCACTGCGTTGACAAGATTTCAGCCTTCAAAAATGTAAGCAAGAGAGACCCAGGATATTTATTATTGATAATAATCAAAACCACAACAGTTTTCTGGCTGTCATCACACAGAGGAAACCGGGGTGATCTTTTAAAATATTTATCAGATCAAGTTATTCCCTGGCTTTACATTCCAATTAGAATAAATTCTAAACTCTTTTGTATGGCTTATAAAACCCCAAAGGCTTGAAGACTGCCTGTTGCTCCAAACTCTCTCGCTGGAAAGTCAACCCCAGGGTGGGAAAGAGCTTCTCTGTCTTTGTCATTAGTTTATGTCACTCAAGTGGAATAATGCCTAGCAAATGGTTGGTACTCCACTAAATGGGTGTGAAGGATTGACTGTCTTCTCACTCTGCTCTCCAAGCCCCATAATAAATCTCCCTTCTCTCTTCCTTTAGTACCTTGGTCACATCAAACTCCTTCCTGAATCATGGTCTTGGCATTTGTAATCCCCTTCAGCTGGAGTTTTCTCCTCCAGATGTTTGCAGGTGGAGGAAACGTCTTCACATCCTTCAGGGTGCCAGGCCCCAGGAAGTGATCCATGTGAAGTAGCCTCAGTGCCCCCTTCATTATTCCTTGTCACACCATGCTGTTTGCTTCCTTTGTAGTCACATTTTGCAAATATTTATTGGTACGTTTGTTTACTTGTTTCTTATCTGATTTCCCCCCAAATGGGAAAATAGCAAGGCCCTATGATTGCCTATTCCTACAGTTGTGTTAAGTACCTAATGCAATGTACACTGTGTGGTAGCCCCTCCTTATGAGTGTGCTGAATAAGAGAACGAATACTGGAAACTTTTCAACGTTTGTTCAAGTCCGGTAATCTGTACCACAATCCAATATCAGTCACCCTGATGTTATCACAAGTCCCTTTTTGGTTACCACATTCATGGGGAAGAACAGAGCAGAGTTACCTAGCCATTGTGGCCTTCAGTTGGAGAATAATGTTGGGACAGATCACTTGGCAGAAGGTATCATAGGGCCAAGTGGGCAGAGTTTTGAAGGATTTCATGCATTCCTTGGCAGTGTGGAACTTTGGCTTAGTATGGTGAGAAATGCCTAAGCTATAGCCTGTGATGCTGTCATTTTCAGTAGTGAACTGATGGGCAGTAGTATAGAAAGGGACATGCCTGCTTTCTTTATAAAGGCTGTATCAGAGAGCAAAGTCAAGGGCAGCTTGTTGAAGTGCAGAGTCCAAACTGGAGTTAGAACTAGATTTGAATTTTATTTTACATTATTTTATTTTATTTTGCTTACTGGATAATATCCTTTATTATTTTCTTCTTTTTTGAATTTTATTTTATTTTAAAGATGTTTTATTTATTTGTCAGAGAAAGAGGGAGAGAGCACAAGCTGGCAGAGTGGCAGGCAGAGGCAGAGAGAGAAGCAGGCTCCCCGCTGAGCAAGGAGCCCGATGAGGGTCTTGATCCTAGGATGCTGGGATCATGATTTGAGCTGAAGGCAGCCACTTAACCGACTGAGCCACCCAGACATCCCGAATTTTATTTTTTTTATTCATTTTTTATTATTATGTTCAATTAGCTAGCATATAGTACATCATTAGTTTTTGATGTAGTGTTCAATGATTCATTAGTTGTGTATAACACCCCGTGCTCATGCCCTCCTTAATACCCATCACCCAGTTACCCCATCCCCCCGAGCCCACTCACTGACTAGTATTGTGACCCTAGGCAACAAGTAAGCCTTTCAGAACTTCAGCGTCCTTGTCTGAAATTCATGAAGAATCCTGTATGCTGCACAGAGTCAAGGAATAATGATGTTTAAACCAAGGTGAAGGTCGCCTGGTGTAAGGTGGGGTGTTTGGCTGCTGAAGCAATGTGGGTGGTGGGGTGGGCATACCTTCCAGTAAAAGGGAACAGGATGTTTAGAGGCTCTGAGGTAGCTAAGAGATTATGGCCTGTTTGAAAACTAAAAGGTGGTGGTAACTGATCTGACCCAGGGAGTAAGGAGGAGGCTGATGGGAGGGGATTCAGGAGAACCAGGAAAGGTGAAGAATGCAGGGACTTAGAGCAATGGGAAACCAGAAAATGGTCTTAAGTAACATGATTCAATTTTCATTTTGTTTTTGATGTGTACCATGCTGGATGTTTCATGATTCATGGACTGCTGGGTGAGGTTTTGAACTCAGACCTACTTCAGATTTCTACCCTTTTCCTGTAAACCACCCTACCACTCCCAACACGTAAACTTACTTACATACACATTGACCTTTTAGTAAGGACTTTTAATGCCTGGTCCACCAGCTGTGTGACTTGTGTAAATTATTTAAACTTGATACATGTCCTTTCCCACATCTCTAGAATTTGTGGAGAGAATTAAATGGGTTGTAAATGTTTGACAGAGGTGAATACTCAGTAACTACTAGGTACTGTGATTATATATTGTTATATTATTATAATGTGCAAGGGTCAGAACAAATATAAGATGCTTTAGAAAGCTAATGAGGCCCTATTTTGGGAGAGGTGCACCTTTCTGTGTCTCAGTTGAATTCTATCAAGTAAGTTATTCCTGTGGGACAGAAAGTCAAGAGACACTGTTGTATCTCACCTGCTCTCCTCTACTGGAATTCCATTTCATCTCCTTGGATAAGTTATTTATCTCTGATTCTCGGTCTCTCTATCTGTATTGGGGATTGGAAATTTTAGTGAGTCTTTCTTTGAGATGTTGTGAGGCCAAATGAGCTATAAGGGCTCAGAGCTCTTTGAAAGAAAATGACAATATAAATTTAAGCAAGCTGGTGTCATTTTTTAAATATAGATTCTATTTATTTATATGACAGAGAGAAAGAGATTACAAGTAGGCAGAGAGAGAGGAGGAAACAGGCTCCCTGCCGAGCAGAGAGCCCGATGTGGGACTCGATTCCAAGACCCTGAGATCATGACCTGAGCCGAAGGCAGAGGCTTTAACCCACTGAGCCACCCAGGCGCCCGCTGGTGTCATTTTTAATGCTCTGGTTGAAAAGTGATTGATTTACACTGTGAATTCCCCTTGATAATTTGCTCTGTAACAGCAATGTGAAATGGTCCTGAAGAAGTCTAGACATAGCTGGCCTCCCTGGTATTAGTAAAGCTGAAGAAATATCAATTAAGATAAATACCCTGAGGCAAAAAAGCCATTAGCTTTTGGAGCCAGGAAGAATCTAAATATCTTCCTCAGAATAGTCCTGCATAAATTTTTTCCACTGCATTTTTGGGACTCAGATAAGAATGCATTGCATCTGTTTTATACAAGAAGCAGCTGACACATAAGAGAAGTCAAATGATTTGCCTAAGGTCACACAGTCAGCAGCCATTAGAATCTATTATTTTCTGATTCTGAGTCCAGAATCAGAACTTATTAGGCCTGATTGATATCCCAGCTGGATCTAGAAATTCACTGGGCTTATTTACTAAACTGTATCACAAACCATCATGGCAGAATGATCGAGATTTCTTCCGACTTAATCTGTCAGTCACAACCATTTATGTGATGAGCTTGCTGTTTGCCAGTTATGCTGCTTTTTTTTTAAGATTTTATTTATTTATTTGACACAGAGAGAGAGAGATCACAAGTAGGCAGAGAGGCAGGCAGAGAGAGAGAGGGGGAAGCAGACTTTCCACTGAGCAGAGAGCCCGATGTGGGCCTCGATCCCAGGACCCTGAGATCATGACCTGAGCCGAAGGCAGAGGCATTAACCCACTGAGCCACCCAGGCGCCCTATGCTGCTGTTTTAATAACATGAAAATACAGTTGACCCTCAGACAATGCACAGGTTAGGGGTGCTGATGCCCCACATAGTCAACACTCATCGTGTAACTTTAGACTTTAATAGCCTACTTTCATCTGGAAGCCTTGCCAATAACCTGAACAGTCTGTTAATAAGTATTTTTATGTTCTATGTATTGTATACTGTATTCTTACAATAAAATAAGCAAGACAAAAAATGTTAAGGAAATTATAAGGAAGAGAAAATACCTACTGTGTATAAAAAAAAAATCTATGTGTAAGTGTATCAGCACAATTCAAACCCCTGTTTTTCAAGGGTCAGCTTCTTGCTTGAACCAGGGCAAATTTAAGACTAAGCTGTGCTAAGTTTGCTTTGCTGCTGAGGAACCCAATGCCCCAGGTATTCCTGGTGTCCTTTTATCAAGTTTTGCTGTAGTTATTCCCCGACTCCCCCCACCCTTTTACATCAAAGCTTATCTGTCCAATGTTCTGTCCCCAGTGCCTATGAAAGGTGAAGTCATCTTAAATATGACAATGGAGGTAAGAAGTATGTAGTTGAACAATCACAAGAATTTTCTGGATCCCAAATTTTTATACCTAAGAATCATTTCATTTTTATTTTTATATCCTCTATGGAGTCACTGTTTTAAAAGATTTAGCTATCAAGCCAACTGCATATATTAATCATTAATTTGTTTTTCCATTCTTAATTAACTGGGGACTTAAACAGCTGTCAGAGTGCGAGCTCCTGATCAGCATGAGATAGAAGCAGTATGACCACCCTGAGATGATTATATCCAGGGAAAGCAAGGAAATTTCATATACATATATACATATATATACACATATATATATACACACATATATATATACATATATGTGTATATATATGTATATATATATATATAGTGTGTGTGTGTGTGTATTTCTTTTGAAAATCTATTTTCCTCTGTTTAAAAAATATATTGTTTTTTTGGGAGGGGACCTAGGCTAGGAACCACTGACTTAACCCAAGTAATAGCTTTTGGGTTAGATTTTAGGGTAAATTTTTGGGGAGTTATCAAGGCCCAGCAGGATCATTTTCTTCCTTCCTTACTCCCTTTTTTTTTTTTTTTTTCAAATGAGAGAGCTTTGGCATTACTTTAGGGTCAGCATCCAAGCTGAATGTTCAAGAAGTATTTTTACTGTATTGCACAAATACCTGCTTATACCTGCTAAATGCTAAGAGATTGGTACGTCAAAGGAAACAGAGTTTCTGCTCTTTGCCTTGATGAGATGACAATGTAGAGAGAGGAAGCTTTCAGCATTTATTTAAGAGTAGATTTGGTTTCTAACCTCTACTACTGAATAAATGTGGTACGGAATATATGATCAAAGAAAATACTGAGGAAAATGAGGAAGATAGCTAATTTCCATATAGAAAAGTTTAGTCATTATTTATCAAGAAAGAACCATGGGGCTTTTCCTCCTAAAACTCTTTGTGCTTTAGAAAAAGTTTAGTTTCATCCTTGACTAGGATTTCATTTAGCATTGCTAAGAGAAATATTTAAGTGATTTTGTTTTTCTGTCTTGCCAATTAATTTGGAGGACAGATGATCTTTTCTACCTCAAGCTTGATATATGGGAAATGAAACACTGTCATATTCCCCACACCAGTGGGTCCTTCTAAATTTCCTGTTTTTCTCACCTCTATCCTCCCATTTAGTGGTGTTCCATACTTACAGATTTATTATCCAGATCTATGATATGATATCTGTATCACCCGGTGACTCACAAATACCTTTTATGGTAAGTAGGCTCTTCAACCTGACATAGGAGACTGAGTAGAATTAGACCCAAACTCTCACCCTTTAATTCTTTGACAACTTTCTAGGATCAGTTTAACTGCTACTTCCTCCAAGAAACATTACCCACTGGTACTAGCTGGATATGACTACTTTTACCCTGTGAACCCTTACAGCTTTTCTCACTTCTCCTTAATGCTGTCTTAAATCCAATCAGCCATGTACTCATTTTCTCTCTCCCACTGGATGATTGGCTCCTTTGAACGTGGGCGTTTTCACAAGTCTATATTCACAAGGGGCCTAGACTAGAGCTTTGTAATGAGGGATTACATGCAGTGAATGAGTGAGTGAATAAATTCAGTTTTCACTTTCCCATATTGGAGAACGAAAGTGTCTGTGTTTCTTAGTGTTCAGGGTACTGTGAGCCAGTGATTTTGGGCCCTAGACATAGGAAGAGTAGCTACGATTCTGCTGGAAATGAAGATGGGGCTAATGAGGGCATTTAAATTTTTTTTTGTTTTGTTTAATAAAAAACTCGCCAAAAACAGTGGGAAGGAGAGAGAAAAGTTTCCATGGCAACCTCCAACGCTGTACCTTTGAAGATTCAGTTTATACATTTAAAAAAATGTGCCTTCATTTATTCTTCCCATGGAGACTGGAACTTAGTTAACTGCTAAAAAGTTTTTTGGAGGTTTTAATGATACCTGTCAATTCTGGGAAGGTAAAGAGGGGGGAAAGCTTATCATAGCTGGTGAAATGTACTCAGACTTCTACACTTTTTGATTTACCAGAGTAAATGTGTATAATGAGTGATGGGTCTGTGGGTGGGTTGGGTGGGGGCCTCATACCTTACCAGAAGGTCAGTGGCTAGGCTGACCTAATGCCACATTCTGCCATATTGCCCACCTTCTCATGCTATTTGCTGAAAAGAAATGGAAAGAAAATGAACCTTAGTAAAATAGTTATATTGGTCATTGAATGAAACTCTTTGGGGGTAGAGGAAAAAATATAAATTCAGGAAATCAACCGATATTTATTAAGAAAGGCAGATTATCTGAGAGGTAAAACTTGAGGTCAAAGTTGGTTAAAAATCTTAGCTGCTCTGGCATTTGCTAGCCATATTGGTTTGAAGAAGTTACCTAATTTTCTATAAGCCTGTGTTTACTCCAGTGTAAATCAACGGTAGTGCTCACTGGGGGTATTGTGACATTTAAAAGTTCAGGACAGAACATAGCATGCCCTTAGAGCTCAGAAAACATTAGATGAAGGTGATGGTGGTGTTGGTGTTGATGATGGTTTCCTTCTGTGCATAGCACTATTTTCATCCAGGGTGCAACAAGTAAACTCTCACCTGGGGATGGATCCCAAGGAGACGGTGATTTATCCCAGCATATGTAACAGTCACGTGCTACAGGTTAATTACTAATGAACTCCTTCAGACAATGGTAAGGCCCCTGATTATGTCTCTTCCCACTCCTCTCCCGCTCATCTACTGCTACTACTCCCAACAGAAGCTGAAACCAACATAGAAGGCACACCCAGATACTTTCCACCTCTGAGCCTACCGTGCACCAAGCTCTCATCCCTCTTGACTTTACACATTCTACCTCTTTTATGCCCTTATCCTCGTCATCTACCTGCAGACCCATCCTTCAGGCTTCAGTTTCTTTGACCTTGCCCCTAAATCTTATTCCTGTGCCAGGGCACTTGTATTTATCTCTTTTAGGAACTGTTTCTTTCCATCAATACCCATGGTGCATGTGTCAGACACTGTGGTAGGCACTGGGATGCAAAGCCCAGGGAATTATGATCTCTGCTCTCAGGGACTTTTTATTTTTGTTTTTACTGTTTAGCTTTTCCTCAGCAGACTGTGGTCCCATATCTTCATCCCTTTTCTCTTACCCCAGTAGCTGAGTGTAGGGTGTGGCATGTAATAGATAATAAAAGTTGATTAGATAAAATACAGAGATGAGAGGTATTTTGTTAAGCCAGAGATACTGTCATGGTAAGAAGAAAGGAGAATTCTTAGTATTTAAATAAGCTAGGTTATGAGAGATGGAAATTAGGTAGATAGAGACACTAATTTGAACAAGACTCTCTTCATTTTGAGTGGATGAATGACAGAATACTACTCTCTCTTACAAACAAGTGGACATACCCAGTCCATGTGTTTCCCCATTTCATCTAATATGTGTACTGGAAAGCAGAGGGCACAAGGCGATGGCTCTAGACACTTACTGATGTGTTCGAATGTGTCTTGGTTCTATCTCAAAGCCAATTATATTTTTGTTTTAGAATATTTATTGTTTTTATAATCATGTGGAAGTTATTCCTCTATTTGTGTAGACCATGTAGGAGTGAATAAAATTAAAAGTCACTATTTTTATGTACAGTAAGTGATTGGATTACACTAAACAAGTGTAAGTCTTTTAAATAGACCTGTCCCAAGGACAGGTCCCAATATTTGAAATACCAGATGTCTCCCTGAGGACAAAGTCTTCTCCAGACAGGAAGCGTTCTTATATATTTTTGGGGTGTTTTTCCTCTTGAATGATGCTTGTTTATTACTTTTTTGTTCATTTGTGCAACATATTTATTGATCCCACAGGCTGTATAAGGCCCATGCCACATTCTGGGACTGGACTAGGGATAGATCAAACCTGTGCAGTGATATTTCATGTAGATTGTCAGAATTTCTAAAAGAGGGTAATAGCAGATGTAGGTCTAGTCCCCAGTTTACACCCTGCCATTAAAAAAAAAAAAATCTATTCCCCACCCTTCTTTTCCAACCCCTAAAGAAATTTTACACCAAAGAAGTGACCTATTTTGAACCCGAATGGTTGGGTACATTTATGGTTCCAGAAGCCTCTGTGTGAAAAAAGCATTCTGTTGATTAGAGTTGTGAGAAGCTCTTCCTAGCCAGGAAGAAAAATAATGACATCATCTGTATTCCCCCACCCCACTTCAGTCTCTACTGGACAGAAGTCATTTTCCTTCCTGCCTGCCCCACCGAAGCTGGTGTTGGAGGTCTGTCAGTTGCTCTCCACAACTCATTCACTCCATCCTCAAGGAATCCTAACTAGTGTCATCTGAGAAGGGCCTGAGGAATGAAACTCTGGGAAATTGCTAGAAGCAAAAGTACCATGCTCTTCTCTCTCCAGAGCTGACAGTCTCGGCTCTGGGGAGTTGCTGCTAATAAAAGTATAGACGAGCAAACTTCACTTTCACAAAAGCAGGTATGCAGCTGACTTTAAGCCTGCAGGGAAATACTTCTGTTATAATAGCTGTATAACTGTCTACTGGGCAGATGCCAAATAAAACATCTTCCTCCCAGATCATTTGGTTGTAAAGACTTTAGTAAGGACCAAAATTATCAAAATAGGTATTCGTAGGGGCCAAGGGCTGAGATTCATGATTTTGAGGAAAGAACATTTTGTTGTAGATTAATTTTAATCTCTAAATACAATTGCCATTTCCTTTAAAAAATGTTTTTATATACTATTTTTACTAAAGGTCACTGTGCTTGATCCCCAGAAGAACTGATGAACTTATACAGTAGGAAACAAAAATTCATGGACATTAAGGAGGTTGCTCACAGTTAATCAAGTTAGGAAATGGTGGAGCTGAAACTTTGTCCCACATCTTTACATTCTAGGATTGGTGCTTTTTACATAACCTATCCAGATGTGTTGATTTCTGAAAAGAATACTGCTGATGACCTATTGTTGGTTAGAAGATTTTACAGAATTAGAATTTGGGGGAACAGGGCGCGTATCTATTATGACTGATTAAGAATGATGTAAGACCACATCACAGAGATAAGCTAATTTGACCATAGGACAAAACAAACCTAGCACTTTTCTCTCAGTAACACTTTCTAAAATGAATGTTTATAATTTTATATGTGACCATGAAATAATCATGCCTTTTATTGTGTGCTTCCCAAACCATTTTATTTTATTAATGGTTATACTTTCACATGTTGAGTTTTTATATGTGTCATTAATGCAGTAGGATTTTTCAATCACTACTTTTAAAAACCTATTTAACATTGGCCCTTCTCATATGCAACTCCTCTTGCCATAGATTTTAGATGTTCTCCAAAGCTGTCTGCCAAACAGGGTGAAATACAACCGAGGTGACTGTCATTTTTATAATCAATGCTAGTCGTTACCAGCAGAACCATGTTTCATGTTTAGTTTGTTGCTGGATTGGATTGACATATTGCAGTCTAATCTAACTGAAATGGGAAAATACTTTTTATCTTTCATATTGAAAGTATCTGCTTGGTTTTGATGAACCAACAGAGGAAAAAGGGGTGGGGAACTTAAAAAGTCAGTGAGAGAGGAAGGAGTACGACCACTACCAAAGATAAACAAGATATATATTATTCCACAGGTAAGTATTGCTGGGGAGCAAAAATGAAAAAGCAATTGAATTTGACCGGGAAACCTGGGATGGTTTCACAGAGGCGTGTTATATGAGCTGGTTTTCATGGAGCAGCTGGAGGAGCTGTGTTTTTTGGTTTTATTTGTTTGTTTGTTTCTATTTGGGAGTGGGTGGGAGGGGGACTCCAGGCTGAGAGTTCAGCAAAAGCAGGTGGAGGTAGGGATGTATGAAAGTACGTTTCGGAAATCACAAGCCGTGAGAGAATTTGAAATATGACTAGAGAATTGGAATAAAAGTGAGGCGTATCAAGGCATGAAACAGAGTTGTAATAGTACTAGTATTTGGCTACATAGGCCTGCCAGATTAAGGAAATAGATATACAGAATGACTAGTTAAATGAGAAACTCAGCAAAAGGACAAGTCATTTTTTAGCAGATGTGCATTAAAAAATTTGGATGGTGCGTACACTTATTAAAATTGATCTATTTAAGTTGAGCTTTAACTGGACATGCTGTCTTTTGCCTGATAGGACTATAGGGGGAAGGGGAGTTAAGGGAGCTGCACATGGAGGGTAAGGAAAAGACATAAGAGGGACACTATGGCACTTGAGTTTGATGATTTGAAGTTTCTCACCTGGGCTTCCCGCGCTCATCCTTCTCAAAATGTCTAACAACAAGAATGGAGGAGCCTGGTAACTCAGGGGAGACTACGACTGTTGGATATTATCAAATTCGAGGAGTGAATTCAAAGTTTGACAATCTTGGTATTGCATTTGAATGTCACTAGGGAACATTCAATGCAGAAGAGGCCCTAAATAATCAAGTGGACAAAATGACTTGGCCAGTTGACATCAGCCAGCATCTGTCCCTGATCACCCCAGGCACCTCAGTACTTGCCCAGGATTATGAATGAGGTAGCTATACTGACAGAGTCAGAAGCTCTGTGTAAACCCAACAGCAGGTGGTCCTTCTCAGCAGGCTGTTATTTGTGTGTCTCCAGTAGGTGAAACATAGGAATCTAAGAACCTAAGGGGGGAAGTAGAGGTGGCCCTGCTCATGTCACTTCCTGGGACCCATGTAGGTAATTTCTCATAGCTTTAGGTGGTGTGGGTCTAGAGCAGGGGTCACCAAATCTGGCCCACAGCCTGTTCTCTTCATAACCCCATGAACAAAGAGTAATTCAAAAAAATTTTTTAAGGTTATATACATATACACACACATATATATGTATATATATGTGTGTGTGTATGTGTGTATGTGTATGTATATATAAAAGGAAATATGTGACAGAGACTGTAAGTAGCCTCTGGCAGAGAGTAGATATTTTAGGCTTTGGATACCTGTGCAAAGAATGAGTGATTGACCTTGATCATCATTAGGAGATCAGGTTGCTTTTACATAATTACAGCTGGTTGATGTCCTGGGGCATCTCTTGTTAGTTTCATGCACAGTTTTAACTGGAATGTGCGTGCAGGCATAGCAACCATGTTTGTTTCAATAAGAGCAGGGAAACCAGAGACTCAGATCCCTCCTAGACGAGGGTCACCTTACCAGGCAAGCTGGCAATCCAGTGGAGGTGGTAGGTAAGTCAGCTGGGGAACCTAGAATGAGTGATGGAGGAAGGAGATGGTGGGTATGCACTGCAGCTAGGGCATCAGTAACAGCACCACCAAACCTCTCCTTATAAGCTTTCCGTAAAATTGTGACCAACCAGAATCTTGGAGAAACATTGTTTGAATAGAGTGAAGTTTGTGTGAGAAGCAAGTGCACCCGAGTGGTGCCAGGGTGGAACATGGTAGAAGCTGTTAGTGCCTCAGCCAGATATCATTTACCAGGCCCATGGACCTACCTGACAGTGGCTGCTAATGGCTCATAGCTCCCCACATCTCCTGAGAATTGTCCTTGGCTGTACGGGTGCCGCCTCACCTGGGAAGTTATGTCCCCTTCTTCCCAGGACAAAGGGACACTTTTCTTCCTACAAAGTGGGATCAACTCTATAGTGCTCTTCCTTCTCCAGAGCTTCCTGTGGCATTGGGCTGCAAGTAGTCTCCAGCAGAGCTCACTTTCTTGCTTAGTTTTGTTTCACTCACCTTTATCCTATACTTCTTACCTTGTATCCTTCTCTTGAGAGGACTCCCTCAATAAATCAGTTTCACACAAATTCTAGTTTTACCTTTTGCTTCTGAGAAACCTGAACTAAAACAAAGTCCTCTATGTTCTGGTCACTGCCTACCTTGCTAAGCTCATTTCTTCCTGCTTTTCTTCTTACGTATTTGATTCCAGCAGTACTGGGCTTCTTGCTATTTTTTGATATGCCATGCATCTTCCATTTCCAGGGTATTTATCCTTATTCTTCCATCCACCTGAAACTCTGTTCTGTCAATAGCAGTGAGGCTCACTCTCCCACTTCATACACATTTCTAATCAAATGTCACTTACCTATTTAGAGAATGCTTCTCTGAATATCATTCTAACACAGTGTGCTCTGCCCTTCTATCGCCTTGTTCTGCATTATTTTTCACAGCTCCTATCACATTCTATACTTTTACTTTTTTTTTATTAATCTGTGTATTATCCACCTCCCTGACTAGACTATAAACACCCAAATGATAGGGGATTTTCTATTTCATTTGCTGCAGTATCCCTGGTGTTTTTAACAGAGTCTGGCAATAGTAGGCATTTAATAAAGAATGTTAGTTTATGACAGTCACTCACTTATTCATAAATTGTGAATCTTGAATTCAAATCCAGATTTGTCTGGCTCCAAAGATCCCGCTTTTGGCTCCGATCCCTGTCCCTGCACATTCATTCTTCCCAGCTGCTCCATTTGCCAAGTTGCTTATTCTAATTCACTTTACATCAGAATTCCAGTGGGGCTAAAATTCTTGACATACCCACATATTAGTTAAGGCAATGCTATCTGCTAAAACAAAATAAAACATTTCAGTGGTTTAACACAATAAAAATTTATTTTTGCTCACATAAATCCCATGGGCAGGGTTTGAGGAGGATGGGTTGGTATTTTGTTGTATGCAGTCATTAATGGTCCTAAGCTGATTGGAGATGTGCCATCCTTAACACTTAGCTACTAAGGTGTCAATGAGGCAGCAAAATTGGGGAAGAGAATGTGAAAAAAAGCACGGGGATTTATTATTATTATTATTATTATTGTCCAGGTCTAGAAAGAGTACACATCACTTCTGCTGCCACTGAATTGACCAGTAGTTGGTTACATTGCCCCACATGGACACAAAGCAGGTTGGGAAATGTAGTGTTTAACCTGTTAGCCTTTTCTGACAGTGATTGTATACAATGGAAGGGAGCTTGAATCTTTCTTTGATGGGCAACCAATCACATCTACCACAAACTCCCTCCCTTGCCACCAATTATGGATATGCACCCTTCTTTGCAAACCAGGATAAACTATCCTTTCCAATGGGGGAAAATCCAGTGTTTCACTTTGTTACTGCATGTAGATCAGCCTGAAGGCAGAATCTCTCACTATTTGACTAACCTTGATCCAGAGAAGATAAGTGGTTGCAGGAGCTGTTTAATTTCTGAGTCTTGTAGAGAAGGAGAAAAGAGATTGTTGTCTATAAACTTTAATCCACATAGGAGGAATTTCCCTTTTGTAGCCATTACCTCCTTAAGCTTGAGACTCTGGCATTGCTTGGTAATATATATTTTGTTCTTCTCACAAGAGCAGATGGCACTAAAATTTCTAACCAGTGTCTTAGTATGCAAGGCATCGCATTACTTTACTTCTCCCAATAGATACTCTTAATTCTGATTATAACAATTATAGTCTTTGCTTTAAGTCTCTTTGTTTAGAAATATTTGTTTGCCCTTTGCTATCTCACTGCACAGTAATTAGGGAGAAATATGTTCCTTTTATTTCAAATAAGAGTAAATGAAATCATTATTTTATTGGAATACATAATCTGCTGTTCCTAGGGCCAGTAGTTGGTGGGTTTGAACCCTTCAGGCACTCCCCTCTTGCCAGGTGGGTTAGTGCCAGGTCTAGGATTGAAGAAACCATTGAATAATGCCCTTCTCTTTTCCATGCTGAGAGCAGTGTAGGTAATAATTTTCACTTAACCTTGGCTTTGGTAATAAAGTGTGAAATTCTATGGTTAATGTTTGATATCTTTGTCTTAGTATTCTGCAAATTTGGCATCATTTTGGTCAAAAGAATAAAAGTATGATCTGACTTAGTTTGAAAGGCACTGAGAGATATACACACACACACATATATATCTGAGAGAAATATATGTATATATACACACACATATATATACACATATATGTCTGAGAGAAATATATCTATATGTATGTATCCAATTTCTATTCACTCTTTTAGTCATTGTGGTAGATTGTTACATCGATGATATCCAATTAATTATACATACCAATATCTATGCCCTTGGATAGTCCTCTTCTAACTTCACTCTGGGCTTGGTCCTATGACTGTCTTTGGTCAATAGGATACCAATACACATGACAAAAGCAGCAATCTTTAAATGATGGAACACTGAGGTCTACCTCTTAGAATGTTGTTACCATCTTGTTCAAAGCCTAGGCTATCTTGCTGAAGAGACCATGCAGAGATTTGTCAAGGTTCTCTGGCTAACGACCCCCAGAGAACCAACAGGTATGAGACTAAGGCCACATAGGACCATCCAAGTCCATTTGAGCTATCAAGTGATTACAGCTTCATGAGGGACTCAAGGAGAGACCAGACAAAAACACTGCCAGCTGGATCCAACTCAAATTACAGACTCTTGAGAAAATAAATGGTTGTTACTTTAGGCCTCTGATTTTGAGGACTTTGTTATATAGCAACAGATAACTGATAGAGCTATAGCATACTTATTTGGAATAAATACATATTCTGAATGTGATCATTTCCAACATTTCTTTTGCAGTGGTGCTAACCCTAGCTACCGTCATTAGTCATCAACTTCTCTTTCCAGTCCAGCTAACTAGGAAATCATGTAATTTGCAACAGAGACTGCTGGCTGCTGACTAGATTCTTTCACCACTTTGTTTCCTCAGTTTCCTGAGGGATGTGTTGACCATATAGAGTTAAGAGATACTCAACAGGAGAATGGCTAAAGTCTTATAGTCAAGTTTTTTAAATCCTAAAAATGGGAAGGTTTCAATATATTTAAATTCTTTGTCATCCTCAACCAGGTTCAATATTTGATCTTTAGCCACCTGGTAACTTCTCTACACTTTTTATTTCTGTATTTTTTAAAGCCCATCTGGTTAAACTTTTATCTTATGGGCATAGTGTTCTATGTGTGAAAATGAAAAAAGAATGAGCTCCAGACCCATTAAGCATAATTTTGATATGTGATTCTTCAGTATTCTAACTTTATAACTCTAAGCCATTTTACTAACCTATCTGAGCCTCAGTTTTCTAACTTACATAATATTTTGTATATTACCCAGATAATATCTATATGATATCTTCCTTTGTAGATTTGTTGGTAGGATGCAATAACAAAAATATGAAGTCCCTTGGGCAATTCCTATAAGACATGATAGGCAATAAATTATAATCATCATTATCCTCATCATCAAGATTACTAATAATAACTTATAACACATTGACTCTCCCTCAAGAACATTCTTCCAGCTAGGTTTGAGTTTATTGTTCTATTCTGATGCATTTTGAAAAATTGATCTGATTTATTTATTCGGTGTTTTCTGGAAAATGAATGACATTGGAGGACTAATGATAGTCAGTAATTATTGAGCCCTCATCATATGGCAGAAAACACTGTAAACATTTTACTTGTATTAATTTTTGAGTACTTATAAGAACTCTCTTAGAGAGCATACTATTTCTGTCTCTCTTTAAAGTAAAGAAAACTATATCTAGAAAGTTCAAGTAAGTTGCTAAAGTCAGCTCAGCTAATAGGGGCAGAACCAGTGTTTGCCCAAGGGAATGTAGTTTAAACCATCCCCCCAACCTCAACTCATAAACACTGCTCAGGTGTGTACTTCTGCATTTCCAGGATTCATCTAGATGAGCGATTGATGGATTGCTTCCACTGCAAACACCAAAGGCTTTTTTTTTTTTTTAATTTTATTTTTATTATTTGCCCAAGGGGTACAGGTCTGTGAATCATCAGGCTTACATCTTTCACAGCATTCACCAAAGCACAAACCCTCCCCAATGTCCATAACCCATCCACCCTATCCCTACCCTCCCACCCCCCAGTAACCCTCAGTTTGTTTTATGAGATTAGAAGTCTCTTATGGTTTGTCTCCTTCCCCATCCCATCTTGTTTCATTATTTCCAAAGGCTTTTTTGAAGTTAGTTTGTTCTTTGTCCTATGCCGAAGTCCAGCTCCAGCAACAGTCAGGGTCCCTGAAAGAAAGGACGGTGTTGGTGATACAAAATGAGGAGTCGGATGATGTTTCAGGAGTCTCCCAAAATCTCAGGGCTCGGGGTCCTTTATTTATATCATTGTAACAGAGAATGATCAAAGACACAATCAGGATGTTTATTCATTGATCAAAGGAACCTTGGTAGATGAGCTTGGTGTTTTCTCAGAGGCCGGATAGATGAGGCCTGCTTTTCTTATGTGTATCATAAGTCTCCTGGAGCCTGCATAGTTTTAACAGAGCTCCCCTCCTGTTCTTTTGTTTTAAGGTCTCACCTAGTTCTGACTTAAATCACTGGTTTGGTAAAGATTCGTTAGTCATTATGTTTTGAGGTAAAAGGCTATTTATCCTGGGGGAGGGACAATATGGTGCCAGACCTTACCTGGCAATATTTCAGGACTCTATCTAGGCATGGTTATAGAGGGAGTAAATCATCTATATAGGGAAAAGGTGAATCGTACTAAGAGTAAATTAGACTAATGCTTAACAAATCTAATCCATTCTCTCTGTTCATAGCATTCCGCATCCTTTGAACTGTAAGCCACTTTTAACTGGGAGGGGGTGATTAATGCTTTACCCATTGCAATTCTCCTCACCTTGCAGGAGGGCAGTGCCCCATGCCGTGCAAAGGGGGTTTCACCTTCTTGTACCACGCAGACGGCTCACGTCAGTCCTGTACACAGAATTCCATCTTTTTCATTCACATTATTTTTGTTCTGATTTCAATTCAATGGGTAATCCCCTTTTTCTCAATATTCATACAGAAATGTTACTCTGTAGAAAATGCCATTCCTGCCTCCTCCTCTCCTCCAATGACAAGAGGAAGCACCTGCGGTGGGAGAAAGACTCCTCTACTTGACATGTCTACTGACATGCCATAGATAGGGATTTAAAATGGTAGAATGGAGAGTGCCTTAGAGATCAGCCTCTAAAAACTTCTTCTGAATTATGCAAAGACAAACTGAGGCCAAGAATACTTTTGTTAATGTCATTATTTCATTTAGTCATTCACTCTCATCCAACAGTGATTAAGTTCTCCTAAGAACCAGCTTATATTCTCCATTAAAACAATTTTTTTCCCCCCAGCAAGTTGCAGGGAACTTTTGTTGATACTCGAGGAGGTCAGGTCAGCAGAGATCTCCTAATCCAGCACTAAGAGTACTGTCAGGTTGCCAGGATTTTTAAAATACTGGTGTTATATTTTAAATAAAGTGACTCCTGAAACTTCCCCCAAGCACTTTTGGTTTCCCTCCTCTAAGATGTTTTAAAGCCCTTGAGTCACGTCTTATTTCTAACAAATCCATTTTTCTCAATTCTTGGTTTTTTAGAAATGCCAATGTCAACTTATCATACTCTTAGGGCAAAGAAAACTCAGTTTGAGCTATTCGGTGCATTTATATTGAATTATTTAAAATGTATACCATTTTAGTTAGCCCATGCTGTACTTGAAATTGCTTTTGAGAAGGAGGTGAACAGTTAAAACTATAGGCTTTAGGAAGACAAAATTCATTTTGAACAATTCACTGCAGGTCAGATCATTTCAGAACTTCTGTAATCCAGTTGACTATTATTACCATAGCTAGTTGAAATTTTCTATAAAGGAGTTTCTACCCTATGTTCTGACATAATGGTAGGGACAACAATACTACAGACATATTGCTCTCTTCTTTTTCCCAAAATAAAACATCCATTTGCCTGTAATTTTAAATTTTAAAGTTATTTTTGAAGATCCGTCATCCTTTACTTGCCTATAACAGAGTTGTTATAGGAATGACCTCGGATAATTTAGCGATACTGAGGTATTCTTATTATATGAGAGTTTGCTATACCCGGGGATTGTGCTAGGTGTTTGAGTTACAAAGATGAAAACATAAGAAAGGATTAGAGTGGCACATCATCTACGATGTGCCAAACATTGTGTTGGGCACTCTATGCATACCATCTCATTTAACCCCCAACACTATGTGTTCTTTTTGTTATAGAAACTGAGACTCTAAAACATTAAAGCTAAAATTATTCAGCTTAATATATATGGTGAAGGAGAATTAAAATATAATATTTATTAGTTTATGTGTCTGAATTCTATTTTTTAAGGATTTTATTCCTTTTTTGAGAGAGAGAAAGAGTGAGAGATTGAGAGAGAGAGAGCCTGAGTGGAGTGAGTGGCAGAGGGAGAAGCAGAATCCTCAAAGAGCAGGGACCCTGAAGTAGGACTCCATCCTGGGACTCTGGGATCATGGCCTGAGCTGAAGGCAGATATTTAACTGACTAAGCCACCCAGGTGACTGTATGTGTCTGAATTCTAATATAGAATCATGAACAAATCATCTAGGAACTCTGAAAAAGATAAATTGTTCTTTCTGGGCTGTTGTTCCAAGGTACTATTTCAGTCGAGCTTTGGAAGTTGTATGAGAAAGATGGGAACAGGGGTCTTTCTGATTCAAGGAGTGGAATAAACATGTTTTTGTGCAGGTGAAAGTGAACGAGATAGAGTAACAGACATTTCTGAGGAAGAGGGTATGTTGCAAGATGGGTAGGGTGGGAAAGTGGGGGTAGTGGATCCTATTAATGCCCCAACCCATAGCCTTAGACTCATCTCTAGTTCACCTGAAGCTGCTGTAGGTAGTTCCCCAATGTAAATACCAGAGTCTTTGATTCTTGACCTGGAGTCTTTGTCTGGTAGCAGAGGCTTGCTCATTGCAAATAGGTGCAATATGGAAATATGGAAGAATTAACTCCAGGGGCAACCCTCAACCAACCAATGGTAGTTAGGAGTCAGTGGTAATACTTTAGTTCCTGTAGTGTCTGCCTTGAGAGTTGCTTTTCTGCACCCCCTCCTTTTTGTAATGCAAGTACCTGCCTTAAGGTTTGATTGCTGAGGCATCCCTTGCAGAGAGGCATCCACTTCAAAGACTGCTATCTTGAATACACCCATTGCCCAGCCATAGACCTAGACGCAGAGCCAGGCCCCCTTCCCCAACTGAGGCTCCTTTGATTTAGAAATCTTGGTTGATTTCCATAACTGACCATTTGGGCCATTTGTCTTTTCTCTTTTCCTTGCTTTCCATTCCCACTATTAGGTTTTGTTTTGTTTTTAAGATTTTATTTATTTATTTGTCAGAAAGAAAGAGCACAAGCAGGGAGATCAGTGGGAGGCAGAGGGGGAAGCAGGTTCCCTGCTGAGCAAGGAGACTGATGCTGGGACTCCATCCCAGGACCCCAGGATCATGACCTGAGCCGAAGGCAGACCAACTGAGCCACCCAGGCATCCTCCCACTGTTGAGTTTTGAATTCACCAAAAAAGAAGGAGCCTTGAAATCCTAGGTCCCTACAATCAATCCCAATAAAATCAGAAGACTCTGCCCATTGGCCAGAGCACTCTCTCTCCTTCTTTCTTTCTACCTAGGACCTTACTGTGTGGCCTCATATGTGTTGTGTGTAATTTCCAGGTCTTGTAAGTAATACCTCTCTATTTTTTCAAAGTTTTCTGATGGTTTGTTGCTGAAAGGTGTCTTGAAATCAGAATAGGAATCACAAGAGCGGGTCCAACTGCAACACTGGTTATTGATAGGCTACAACTGGCACAAAACAGTCCCTTGGTCCATTGGTGGGGATATCCTAAGGCTCAATCCTCACAGTTTCATAGAATTTTTCTGGTAGAAGTGGACTCCAGCTGCTTGGCTTTTTAATGTATATTTTATGGTCTTTTCTCACTTTCCTGGCCTCCTTTTGTTCTGGCATCCTTTACCACTAAATTAACTCCACCTGAATCCCTGTCTCAGGATCTGCTTTGGGGCAGGGGGTGGTCACAGCAAGAGGGCAGGGAAAGTGGAAGGAAGGTAGAGGTAGAGTAAGTGTAGTTATAGCCTCCTGTCCAAAGACATGTGGACTTTAACTGAAGAAGATACGAAGTCACCAAAGGTTTAAAAGAGGAAAATAATATTAGATTTATAATTAAAGATTAATGAGGCTGCTTGATATAGGATACAGTAGAAAAGTTAAGGCTGTCTAGGGAAATTATTTGGATAACTTTTGCAGTTGTCCAGTGGGCCTCAATTGGGGCCATTGGTGTAGGATTTATGACAGATTGAGACTTTTTAAGTAATATATGAAAACTGGTTACTTAGTACATGTATCAGTCAGGAATATGCAAAGAACATATGCATATTTAAAATAGGTTAATTTAGGGACACCTGGGTGGCTCAGTTGGTTAAGCACCTGCCTTCGACTTAGATCAGGATCCCAGAGTCCTGGGATCAAGTCCCCACTGGGCTTCCTGCTCAGCGGGGAGTCTGCTTCTCCTTCTTCCTCTCCCTTTACCCCTCCCCCTGCTTATGCTGTCTTTCTGTCACTGTCTTGCATGCTCTCTCTCTCAAATAAAAAAAATCTTTAAAAAAATAAGTTAATTTGAAGAAGGTATAATAAAAGACCTATTCATACAAGTTTTTGTAGAGTAAAGCAAAACCATGAGGCGGAGGAAATTAAACCACCCTAGGGCCCAAAGAACACCAAGGGGTGGTTAGAAGAGCCTCAAAGAAAGCATAGTACAGACAGGGCTCCTTCAGAGGAGCAGTGACTCATGAGGCTGAGCCAGACCAGCGACACCCTGTGGGGAAGAAACTGGGGAAATAAACATCCAAACTTCTCTCTCTTCCCTTTAGTATCCCCCTTGGGCTCACCACTGGCCAAACCAATTGGAAGCCAGATGGCAAGTTCACGTGTTGTCGGCCACACAAATCAGCCACGTGGGATGGAGGGCAAGGAGGGCAAGGGTGAAGAGTGAATCTGGAGAGCAAAAGAAAGACAGCATGTGCTGTCCAGTAGCAGGTTCTGGGGACTGGAAAGCATAATAGAAGTAGCACAGAAGTTACATGGAAAAGAAGGAAAGCTGTTGGAAGCCTCACGAGGCCATTCTTGATATGATAGGCAGGAACCTCCCGTGAGGGTCAAGTGTGGATAAGTGCACCTGGGTGGAACAGAATGACACAGCATGGGGAAGAAGTAGGCTGACAGGGATATGAGGGTAGGAGATGAGAAGGGACTAGGTCCTTACTCACGGCTTGGGTGACTGAGTCTTGGTAACTTGAAGCTGGTGACTTTAAAGCAAGCATCTCTAAAAATTACTTATTTCTCTAAAAATTGAGATTAGAAATAACACTTATTAATCCCACATCTTCACTTCTCAGCATTTGAACAAACACACACACACACGTTTGTGATGCTGGAAAACCTTGGTTTTGATAACATTTTGGCTAAATATCTAGTGACAGGTCCTAGAGAAGTGTAATATTCCTCTTCTTCACAGACCCTTGCTGTCCAGGCCACATCTACACATCTGAGACCTTTGCATGCTATTAATGTGAACAGTTCAACTGTACAGTGGGACACAGGACTAAAGTCCCATTGGCAAGTTTTCTGAATCCTCAGTACGTTAGCAGAGGCGCCTGCTTTCATGGGTAACCCAAATCCATCAAATGGGTCTGTCTTACCTTGCTACAGGGGCAGTGTGTTTCAGCATCAGGAATAGCGTTCAAGTCCTGACTCTACCACTTAACTATATGATATCGAGCTAATTATACTCACCTTCAGTTTCTTATCTGTAGAATGGAGAAAAAGGACCCCTGTTTACTTCTTGCAATTGCTAACATAAGCCAATGTATGTGAAAGTACAAATTTTGTTTTATATTTCTGCATAAAGTACTGTAATTATATTTTATCTTAACTCTTTACTCAAAGTAAAGAGTTCTATATTCTTAGGGGCTGTAGACTCTTAGAGATCTATGGAAAAATCTGGGTAGAAACAGTGTGGAGCATGGGTTTCTGGTTCTGATGGGTTTTAAGCCTGGTTCCTCCATTTGTCAACTGTGCCACTTTAGACAAGTTACATTAATTCCATTAAACTTCCATACCACTAAGCTGAGAATAATAGTATTTATTTCACAGAATTGTTGCAAGAGTAGATATGATAATACCAAAAAAAAGTAGTATTCACCATAGATAATGAACACTCTGCTAATGATAGATATTATATTTCACTAGCTAGGTTAGCTTCTTTTCTCCTTCTCGCACTTGTTTTTTTCAGGTCTCTCTCTTCCTTTTCCTCCTCCTTCTCCACTGAAGCTAAACCCCTGGGGGATGCGAGAGTATTCTAGCATATAATAAGGCCTGGGCTTAGTGATGTCTAGAAACATTACCTATGTTAATCCATATAGTCCACAATCCAGAATCTTAGATGTTTTCCCATTTGACATATGATTAACCATGACTTAGAGAGGTTAGGTAATTGCCATAAAGTCACACAACTCATAATTGGCAACATTCAGATTTAAACATGGGTTTGCCTAGCTCTGTGGTTCTTCCTACAACTCCATTCTGGCTCATGTTCAATTAAAAGTGATAATGTATTAAAGGAAAACATTTTGTGATATTTGAAGTAGTACACAAATATGAAGTCTATTATAATTATTATGAATTATTAAGATAATAACAGTTGCACTCCTAGTTTGGTTGAGAGGACTTTCACACATAACCCGACCCTCACTTATCATCCAGATGAAGCAGTCTGGTTCCATACTGGCCCAGAGGGTGGGCTTAGCAAAGTGCCCTGTCTTCTCAGGCATAGTGACATTAAGGATGCACAAGTAGGACGGGCCAGCAGTCTGTTTTCCTCCTCATTGTGTAGTCAGGAACCAGCTTTGAGGGGTGGGGGAGTGGGTCCACATACAACCCAGAATGTGGTTTCCATGGACAAATATGGTAGTTTCCAGAAATCTCAACCCTGGATTAGTTAAGGAGACTAACAATGGGAAGAATATAGGATACGTGGCTCTTTGCAGGATTTGAGGATGACCCA
Organism: Ailurus styani; assembly: GCA_002007465.1. Taxonomy (NCBI): domain Eukaryota; kingdom Metazoa; phylum Chordata; class Mammalia; order Carnivora; family Ailuridae; genus Ailurus; species Ailurus styani. Next base: position 1,212,248 of record LNAC01000371.1, on the reverse strand, counting down.
TTGCCTGGGCCCATAAGAGACATTTACAGAGCTGAAAACTTATCTGAAATAACAATTTAAAGATCCAATTAGCATGCCAGCTGGATTTTTTTTTCTTCACAAGCTAAGTGCCTTCTAAAAAAATAATGACCTATATTTAAACTCACATGTTATTGGCAGAGCAAAAATTCTGGTTAAGGCGCACAAAACTGTTATTGGTGGAGATAATGAAAGAAGAAGAAAATAGGAAATGTCTACATAGAGACACAACTAGGGGATCTTTGGTTAGTTTGAACCCTTCTCGCCTTTCTCACATCTTCCCTCTCTTCCTTCCCTTCTTCTTTCCCTTCCTTTATCTATTAACAAACACTAATAAATGTTTTCAGAAGAGAGGTGATTTTTTTTTCCCCCACTAAGACTAGGGGTGATACTGAGACCTTTCTGGTTAATTCAGGAGGCTCAGGAGAGGTCATGTGATTAACTTGGTGACTCTCTTCAAAGTTTTAACCATGTGGAGGTTTTTTTTCCTCAGGGGAATTGTCCAGAATGTAGCAGAAGGAATTAGAATATTTTCCTTCAAAGCTTCTTATAGTCACCCACCATCATGCCTTTCACTTTTAAGTTCATTTAAGCAAATATATTTTGCACAAAGTTCCATTTAACCCATGGTGTTCTACAATGGGTTTATTTATTTTTAAGTGAAAAATGGGGAAAAAATGCTATTGAAAATAGATTCACCAAACAATTCTCTCTGTGAAGTTAATTGGAGTTGGGGTTATTCTCAGTCATTTAATCTATATATCTAACTTATACCTATTTATTATCTATATATATACACACAAATCAGAGTATCAGTTTTATTTTTGAGCATACATACTCCAAATAACAGCTACTTTGAGTGCCTAGTATGTGTGAGGTTCTGTATTAAGACTGTTACATAAATGGTCTCAGTTAATCCTCTAGTGATCTTGAAAGACAAATATCATTACCGTGTTTTATAAAAGAGGAAACCAAGGCTCAGGAGGTTACATAATTTTCCTAAGTCAGAATTTGGCAGTTTTCATATCAGGATTAAGTTCCAATCCAAGTTCCTTTGTGCTGTTTCTCCCTCTTTTTTATTAGGAGACTAGAACTGACTATTTCATAGCTAAGTAATGTAAACATAGAAGGCATTTCTTTAGCTATTGTATAGGTGAGAAACAGTGCCAGAGATTTTAAAGTGATTGATCCACAGCAACACTTGAAGCTATATAGTGAGACTTTATAGATTTTTCTAGTGTACAAATCACTGCATTTATGAGATGATCTGTGCAATTAACAAAGTTAAGATAGGGTAATGATTGAGTGGCAATGATGAATTGGCATATTTATAAAAATATTTTATTTTTTAAAAAAGATTTATCTGTTTATTTTGAGAAAGAGAGAGCATGGGGAGGGGCATAGGGAGAGAATCTCAAGCAGACTCCAGTCTGAGCGTGGAGCCTGACACAGGGCTTGATCCCACGACCCCAAGATTATGACCTAAGCCGAAATCAAGAGTCAGATGCTTAACCGACTGACTCAACCGCACCCACGTGCCCCTGAAAATATTTTATTAAGTTACATTAAAGCAGGAAATATTTTTTGCCCAAGAAAATTATGAGAAAGGATGATTTTCAATGAAAAACGTGGCAATTAGTTAATGCAACAGGTAAGTGAAACATAAATGTTTTTGTAGGATTGATGGCTATCTTCCCTCTGCTCTAAAACTGGATAGAACTTTCATTTGTATTTGTTTGCTTGTTTTATTTCTAATTTTGCTTCAATGAATAGGCTTCATTTCTTGTGATTGTAATTTAATAACACCATCAACAAACAATATCCTCCCTGAAAAAATAAAATTAAATTAAAAAAAAGTTAAATAAAAAAAGAATAAATGATCTATAAAAAGAACAAAAACAAACAAACAAACAAACAATATCTCAACTCCCATTTCATTGCAGTAAGCCCCAACAGTTTTCAATGCCACTAGGACTATGTATCCTACGGTAATTTTCTGTAGGACTTCAAAGCAGGTTGTTAAAGTACCAACCAAAGCTGTTATAGGCTAGATCAAAGTCCTCATAGGAACTCTGAAACTCTGCTCCACGTCCTTCCTCCTGTCTAGTCTCAGGCTGCACCATGGTGTAGTTTCCCCAGATTTTGTATCATTTTGATATATTGACTGAGAACTGCTTCAAGTAGATCCCAACCTGGATTATTTTCTTCTGGACTCTTACTATGAAAACAAATAATTCACTTGGCTAAAAAAAAAAAAAGTAATCCCATCTTGCCTGGACCAGAGCTGTCCAGTAGAGATATAATACAAACCACAAGCTTTGCACAGTGGCAGTATCGCAGCCAATGAGGTTTATCCGAGGCGCGATTATTGCTAATTGAAAACTTTTCCCAAACCACATGTATAATTTTTAACTTTCTACTTATCACATACTTTAAAAAGTCAAAAGGAAAAGGTAAAGCTAATTTTAATGTTTTATTTAAACCCCAAATATCATCATACAATATATAACCAAAGTAAGAATTATTGAGGTATTTTACATTCTTTATTCCAAGTTTGTGAGATTTAATATGTATTTATATTTACAGCGCATCTCAACTTGAACTAATCACGTTTCTGATCACATGTGGCTAGTGGCTACCTTATTGAACAATATAGGACTAGACTTTTCTTTCTTTCTTTTTTTTTTTAAAGATTTTATTTATTTACTTGACACACAGACAGAGATTACAAGTAGGCAGAGAGGCAGGCAGAGAGAGAGGAGGAAGCAGGCTCCCTGCCGAGCAGAGAGCCCGATGCAGGCCTCGATCCCAGGACCCTGAGATCATGACCTGAGCCGAAGGCAGAGGCTTTAACCCACTGAGCCACCCAGGCGCCCTAGGACTAGACTTTTCAATGATGGATATAAAAACAGATTTTTGTATGATGAAAACTTCCATTAAATACTCTGTCATGGAAACTGTCATAAAAACAATTAAGAATCAGTCAATCGCATATTAAATGCCTACTATGTACTATACTAGATGCTGAGGGTATGGTGAAAGTGAGGTTGTTAGTAGGGTTATAAAATATAGTTTCCCATTGTTCCATCTCTAAGGAACCTAAAAATTCCTGCATGGCTGCACTGCTGGAGGGGTAGGTAGGACAACGTAAACTAATACTTCAAAGGAATTTGTCTTATTACTTATGTTTCTATCCAAAGGGAGAGTTGCTTTTTATAGACAGGACACTAATGAAGTCACTCTCCAAATGTGTTCCCTCCTCTTCCTTTCCCACCCTCCCAAAGAATTAACTAATATCGTCCCACTGGGGCCATGTCAGAATAAGAAGTTCAGAGGCAAAAGGAGCAGAATGCCTCCAATTCCAATGTGCCTGGGGAGAGATGTGGACACTTAACACAATATAAACAGATAATCTGAGAATTGCGGTTAGGCATTTTACCAAGCTGTGTGAGACAATGGGTAAATACTTCTTTATTTTTAATCTAAACTTTGGAAATTTTCTTATGAAAAATAAAAGATACTGCCATAATTTCAATAATGACCTTGATATAAGAAAGTGACATACCTGTGTGCTTGGCGTGAAAAAGAACAACATGGGGGCAAACCTGAGAAATTCAACAAAACTTCAAGGACCACTCAGGCAGATAAGACCTTCTTGGTTTAAAGACTTCCTTTCCAATTATTTTTCATTGAGAAGAACCCGGGATTCTAAAATAGGACCTCACTGCATACCTCGTATAAGTCAGTAGAGCAAAATCCTTCTAAGGTCTGGTTTCAGAATGCTCTTTTATTATATTCTCTACTATAATCCTTATTTACTGAGCTCTCAACAGTCTGAGCTCTTTCAGGCCAGGGTCTGTATCTTCTTAATCTGTGTCAACAATGCCTGGTACATAGTACCAGTGTACATTACCTTTTTGTTGGTCTTCATAAAGTCATGACTTAAAGAATCTCTTTGGATATTGTTATTGACAGACATAAATAGGACTTACCAGACCATTAAAGGCATGATTCTCATCCCCAGGACCACTTAAGCAGAGCTTTGAATAGAAAGCTACATAATGAGGCTTGTTTCTTTCTGGTTGGTTATGAATTACACTGATAGTCTAGATAGGACGGCCAAAAATGTTCATAGAAAAAAGTATCAGTGCAAAGCAATATGAAAAAAGTGCCAAATGAATGGAACAGATGTTACATAAGTTCAAAGGCAGGAGAGATCGATGTGGGCATTGGTTAGAAGGTGAGGTAGGAATAGGACTCAAGAGAAGGAGTGGAATGTGTACAATCATAACATGGAAAGTCATCAAGCAGAAAACCAGAAATTTTTGCTTGTTGTTTTTATTTATGGACCAAACATTCACTTTAGGGAGCCCACATGGTGCTTTTACAACATAGATAGCCTCTGTTTGGTCTCAATGGTGCTGAAAGAATTGGCTTCAGACTCTAGCTCAGGTTTTTCTCCCTGGCATTTTCCACAGTTTAGAGGAAATGGGAAAACACTCACAGTACTCTCTGTACTGGGAAGGTACCATGGGTATTTCTGTAATTCAATAAGGATTATTACTGAAAGGAGTAATAAAGCAGAATGATAGCTCAGTACATAGAGAAGTGAAACTATCCAGAAGTAGGATACCTTTTGTTTGATTTATTAGAGCACTTTTGGATTCAAGGCAGGGACAAAAAGAAAAATAAATAAATAAACTTAAGAGATGGTTTATCCAAATTTAGAATCTTTTAATAAATAATAAATCACTTAAAACGGAATGTAGGAGACTTGCTTCTTGCTTGTTTTTCTTCTGTTTGGCAATTCACCAGAGTCCAAATCCCATCAATCCATTCTAATGAGTTCTTAGTTTATATACTTAATTAGTCCCTGTTGTCATATTAGCAGTGGATTTGTGGGATTGTACTCTTTGTAAGAAAACGTGCAAAGAAGGAATAAATATCATCCTTTGTCTAGAAATGAATCTCTACTGCTTAGAGAATCTATTTTTTTCTTTACTTCCTCCCCTCTGTCCCTCCCTCGTTCCTTCCTTCTTTTCATTCCTCCCTCCCTCCCCTTTTTCCCGTGGGTTTTTTTTTTTTCCTATTTTGGTTTGGTTCCTTTTATTTATTAGAAAACTGTGATATAGATCAATCATAATAGAAAAATTGGTGTCATTTTAAGTATTTTCCCCTTCAAAACCAGATTCACATGTTCTTGCTTTATCATTATAAAATGTCATTTAGCTTAAAAAATACAAAAATCTCCATGCACTTAAGTGTTCTATAGAGTTTATTAGACCTCATGTTATTCACAAGACTATATGGATGCTATCTAGTTTTTTTTTTTTAGAGACTTTTTTTTTTTTAAAATTTATTCATTTGACACAGAGAGAGAGATTACAAGTAGGCAGAGAGGCAGGCAGAGAGAGAGGAGAGAGGAGGAAGCAGGCTCCCTGCTGAGCAGAGAGCCCGATCTGGGCCTCCATCCCAGGACCCCGGGATCATGACCTGAGCCGAAGGCAGCGGCTTTAACCCACTGAGCCACCCAGGCGCCCTGCTATCTAGTTTTTGCTGTGCAATGTCACTTTGTGAAATTGACAAAAATCCCTTAAAAAAAATCTGTGTCTGGGTTTCCACATCTGAATGTAAGGGAATGTCTTGAGAACAAATGTGACTATGTCTGCAAAAGTGCTCTAAAACATACTGAGTGCCTATATCCATGGGAGATGATAGTCAGAGAGGATATATATCTGAATTTGTAGGTGGGATTATGTCTTTTATTCTCTTGCATTTATTTATTACTGTTTGGCTTAGGAATCAGTATATTTGTTCAGAAATTAAAGTTCTTTATTTAACTGAGTCTGTTTCTTGATTTCCTGTTATATAATCAGTGGATTGGAATGTTTCATGGAGAGATAAACCACTAATTTCTTTCTGATTAATTATGTGGCTTAGGCAGTCAATTTATTCCAGTAGTTGTTGTTTTAATACACATTCACTTCAGAAAATTTCAACTTCTGTGCAAGAAATAAAGAGAATGAATAGCCTAATCTTTAACCACTCTTAACTACTGTTAACATTCTAGTATGTATCTTTTTGGTAAACATATATATTTTTGCTCATACACATAAAATATAAATGTGTATTTATATCATACATAAACACATAATATATGCAAGCATATGTAAATACATATTTATATAAAATATAAATGTTAGACATATTACATATTATATATTTATATACATAGATATTTATGTATATACATTAATATAAAATTCAACCACCAATTTTAATCATTTAATAAATTTTTCTTAGTAATTTTACTTACATATATATTCTAATTTTATGTCACAAAAATGTTACAGTTAATAATTTTTTATGCAATGTGCTATTTTCCTAGTCCTGTTTAAGTCACATTTTCAACTGTGCTGACTCTCTTCACATTGTAGACAGAGAACCAAATGAAAGCGCATTTTGGCAGTTCTAGTCCTGTTCACGTAAAAAGTCCTAAACCCTCCACATTTTTGGTCTTTGTTCTTTGATTTCATTCTGTTTGCTTTTACTACCCTCAGACCTTCTTGGCTTTATCTATCACTTCTGATTCCCCATTTAGCCCTTGGTCTTGACAACAGATCTGGCTTCTTTTCTATAGTTTTAAACCTTGGCATTTTCCTCTGGATGCAACTTACACTCCCCATCTGGCTTCAGTCCCTCCTGACCATTCTGGGAAACTGTGAAGCTCAATCAAGCCTGGGCTTGGCTGCCCTATTCAGTCTGGCTGGAATTTAAATGCATGCCAGGGATAGAGTGTTCAGAGTTAAAGGTTGTGGTCAGATTATGGAGGCCTTGAGTGCCAAAGCAAAGAGTTTATACTCTTTTCTGTAGACACTGTGGCCCCAATAAAGGTTTTTTAAACATGGTGTACTTTAGGGAAATTAACTTGGCATTTGTGTGCAAAATAAAACAGGGGAAAGGCTAGAGACTGGAAGCTATCAAGTGAGCTAAGTGATGGGTACACTGGGTCCGTAATAAGATAGAAATAGAAAGGTAGGAAGGGAGGATGTGATAGATTCTCTCTTTTTTTAATAGAGTTGGTAGGACTTGTAACTTGTGGATTTTATTATTAAGTATACTATCAACAGTGTTATAAAGATCTTCCTATGTATCAGGTACCACACTATGTCTTTTATAGGCATTCATTCATTTAATTCTTTCAACAATCTAAAGTAGGTATAATTATTTTCCTAATTTTACAAATGAAGAAACCAAATTAGAAAAATTATGTAACTTGCCGAGGATCTACAGCTAAGTGGCCTTTGATGTATATTTCTCAGATTTCAGTGTCCATGTTCCTAAGTTAAACTGGAGGGTAATAACAGAAATAAAAAATGCAGAAAAGGACGTGTTGCTATTTGTGAATATAAAGAAAAGGGATTTCTTAGGAGAAATAATTCTTTTCCATTGTAACTAAAACTTTAATACTGCTTCTCATTTCCAGAATAGAATACTTTTAATTCTAAAATAAGTTGAAATAACTGGCCCATTCTTCCCTTCCTTTTCCCCAAATCCCTTACAGAGCTTCCTATTCCTGTTTACATGGGTTTGAGCAGCTTGAATTGTCAGAGCTTTGCCTAAATTGTGAGTGCAGAATTAGCTTCCTGCTGTTATAAGTCTGGTGTTGTGAAATGAGATCTCATGATAGAGTTACAGTCACCCAGTTGATGCTGATACTTTTCAGTTGCTGTTTCTTCCAGTACAAATAAAACTGCCGCCAAACATATTTATTAGCTCCTGGTATAAAACATCTCTCTGTGTTTAATCTAATAAAATGCATAAGTTAAATGTCAAGGTGACAGTAATTTGGCCACTAGAGGATCTGGTCATAGGAGACCCTGGGATTGTCAGTAGAAGTAACTAGGTTTGTAAATGCCATACAGAGGATTCCCTCTCTCTGATTTAATGTCCATTGCAGCTGCATATACACTGTAAACTTTTCCAGCTAGCTGTATCAAAAGTAGATAAATAAATACCACAAAGGTTAAATTATTACAGTGAAACTTTTACATCTCTCCTGGTTGGGAAATAAAATCTATTATGGCCCATTATTCATCATCCCTAGAACCTGCTATGTAAATAAATCACTGGGGACTTGTCCAAGTTAATGCAATGAGACAAGAAAAGAAAAGGTATATAGGTTGGGAAAGTAGAAATAAAACTGTTCTGGTTTATAATCACTTATATAGAAAATCCCAAGAAATGACAAGGAACAAAAACAAAACAAAACAATTCCTGGAATTAATGACCAATTATGGTAAGGTTGTGGGATACAAGGTTAATACAGAAAAGTTAATGGCTTTCTATACACCAAAAATGAGCAATTGGAATTTAAAATTAACACAATACTATTTTCATTAGCACACACACAAAAAAAGAGAAATAAGCATAAAACTAATAAATATGTATAGGATCTATATGAGGAAAACTAAAAAGCTGGTGAAAGAAATTAAAGGTCTAAATAAATGGAGAGATATCCCATGTCCATGGATAGGAACATTTTAAGATGTTAATTCTCCCCAACTTCATTTATAAATTCAACCTAATCCCAGTCAAAATTCCAGGAAGTTACTTCATGGATATTCACAAACTGCTTCTAAAGGAATAATTTATATGTATATGGAAATGCAAAGTCTCAAATAGTCAACATAATACCAAACAAAAAGAACAAACTTGGAAGACTAACTTGACCTGACTTAGAAACTTCCTATAAAGCTATAGTAACCAAGATAGGGTGGTTATGGTGAAAGAATAAGTAGAACAATGGAACAGAATAGAGGATCCAGAAATAGGACCATACATATATAGTCGACCAATCTCTGGCAAAGGAGCAGAGGCAATTCAATGTAGAAAGGGTAGTCTTCTCAACTAATGGTGTTGGAAACAACTGGATATCCATGTACAAACAAACAAACAAAAAAATGAAGTGAGATACAGACCTTATACTTTTCACAAAAATTAACTCAAAATGGATCATAGACCTAAATGTAAAATGCAAAACTATAAAATTTCTAGAGGAGAAAATCTGGGTGACCTGCTGTTTGATGATGAGGTTTTAGATACAACATCAAAGGCACAATCTCTGAAAGAGAATTGATTATTCAGGGCCCCTAGGTGGCTAAGTCCTTAAGTAACTGCCTTCAGCTTAGATCATGATCACCGGGTTCTGGGATTGAGCCCTGCGGGAAGCCTGGGGAAGCAGGAGGAAGCCTGCTTCTCCCTCTCCCCCTGCTTGTGTTACCTCTGTCGCTGTGTCTCTCTCTGTCAAATAAATAAAATCTTAAAAAAAAAAAAAGTGGTCAGTTGGATTTGAAATAAAACTTGTGCTCTGCAAAAGATATTCTTAAGAGAAAGAAAAGACAAAACATGGACTGGAAGAAAAAATTTGCAAACCACATATTTGATGAAGGACTTATATCTAAAATATACAAAGAAGCCTCAAAACTCAGCAATTAAAAAAAACAGATAATAAAACAAAGATCTGAAAGATGTTTTACCAAAGGAAATACACTAATGGCAAATAAACATATGAAAATAGGCTCCACACTCTGTTATTAGGGAATTTCAAATTAAAACAATGAGATACTTCTACATACCTACTAAAATGAATAAAATCTAAACACCTGACAACACCAAATGCTGATAAGGATGTGGAGTGACAGAAAGTCTTATTTGCTGCTGGAGGAAATGAAAAGTGGTACTTTGTAAGATAGTTTCTAAGTTTCTTGCAAAATGAAAGAATTTTGCCATATGATCTAGTGATTGAACTCCTAGATACTTATCCAAATGAGTTGAAAATTTAAATCTACACAAAAACCTGCACACAAATGTTTATAACTGCTTTACTCATAATTGCAAAAAATTGGAAGCAACCAAGATGTTCTTCAGCGATGAATGGATACATACATATTGGTACATCCAGATAATGGAATATTGTTCAGTGATGAAGAGAAATGAGCTATCAAGCCAAGAAAAGATATGGAAAGAACTTAAATGCATATTGCTAAGTGAAAGAAGTCAGTATGAAAAGTCAATATACCATGTTATTCTAACTCTATGGTATTTTGGAAGAGACAAAACAACAAATAAAAAGCATGAATCTGGGGGAGGGATGAATAGATGAGTAATATAGAATTTTTAAGGCAGTGACACTGTGCATGATACTGTAATGTGGATATATGACATTATGCATTTGTCCAGACATGGAACTGTACAATGCAAAGAGTGAACCCTAAAATATATATACTATAGAATTTAGTTAGTAGTAATGTACCAATATCAACTTATCAATTTAACAAATGTACCACATTAATGCAAAATGTTAATAATAAGGGGAACTGTAGGAGAGAGGTGGTATATGGAAACTCTTTTCCATCTGCTCAATTTCTCTCTAAACACAAAACTTTTCTAAAAATAAATAAAAGTCTACTAATTAAAAATAATTTGTTAATATCCACTGATATCATCAGAAAAGTCTTTATGGGGGCACCTGGGTGCCTCAGTCGGTTAAATATCTGCCTTCGGCTCAAGTCACGATCCCAGGGTCCCGGGATGGAGCCCTGAGTCAGCGACCTGCCTAGCGAAGAGTCTGCTTCTCCCTCTCCCTCTGTTATCTCTCTCACTCTCAATCCCTCTCAAATAAATAAAATCTTAAAAAAAGAAAAGTTTGTATAGGAAAGCTGTCAAACTCATGGTAGCAGATACAAGTTTTCCTAAACTTTAGTTTTTCCTTAAAGCTCAGATTTTTATCATTGGCAACAAATACTGTCAGTTGTTTTCCTTGAAGTGACAGGCTTTCATTCATTTTCAGGAAAAATCTTGGAAAACACCCAAGTCCGAAAAGCCATAGTTTGTCTGTCAGTCATTCCTTCCAGTAAAAGTGGTGATCCAAGAAACAAGCAGCCAGTTGAACACAAAGCTCAAACTGCACAGGGGCTTTCCATCCTGACAAACATTATATTTTAGTATGCAACACAAATACCTGATGTGTTCTATCCATCTCATCACACAAAATACTGAAAAGACATACTCAATAGTCAATATTTAATACATATTTTTACCATTCAATTAAAGGTATTCTTTAGTGCAACTGGATCTTGGAATGCCAATACTCTGACTTCTAGTATACTGGGGCTACTGCCTTGAATGGGGCTAAGGTACCAGCAATGGCCTCTCCCCTCTAACCCCTCCATTCCTTTTATACCAACAGTGCAAGTCAGCCAAGTGAAAAAAGAAGCAACATTTTAGTATTCTTAGGAAAATAGTTTTGACCTCCTAGGTCCTTCGCATGGGTCTTGGGGGCCCCCAGGCATTGGTGGAACAGAATTTGAAGTAAAGTAATATTTTTAGGCCCTATAAACCCTTTTTTTTTTTTTTTTTTTTTTTAGTTTTTAAAAATGTGTTTAAGGAGATTTCAGCATAACCTTTTTTCTTTTTTGTTTTCAGCAGAGCATTGGTCTGGATAACCTAGCTCACGACCAGAAAAACTAGCAATAGAGATCCAATGGACTCTTTGAAAAATGTGACTCATTTTTGATAGTATTTTGTAGTCCACTTATCCTTTATCCTGCCCTTTTAGTTCTTTAAATCTTTCATGTATTTTTATATCCTGTTGTTGCAACTCTAACTGAGGTCAAGTAGATCATATTTGGTTGACCTTAATATGTGAAATCTGAGGATGTAAATTAGGGACTTCCTGGGGGATATTGTGGGTGCTGATTGCCTGGAGCCAGTTAGTACTCCTCACTGGGGACCATTTTCTTTCCCTCAAGGATCTTGACTGAATGCAGAGCTGAGCACCACGCTGGCATTTGCTCTAGAACAGCTTCAGCTTTCTCCTTGGCTCATGGAGAACAATTTGAACTTCCATCTACTGATTCTTTATTTTGTTTCTTTACTTCCCCATGAAGCAGTACCATTAAGCATGCTTATTTTTCTCTGTTCGGGGATCTATTGATATTTCGTGGATGGGAGGTGATAAAGTTTGGAAGGAAGCCTCTGAGCTTGCCTGGGCTATGTTTTTTCATAGTGTTCCCCATAATACTGATAATAGAGATCTTTATTGTTTTCATGGAAGTTATTCCTAGCTAAAATTGTGTTTTAAAAATTTACCTGTTCTTTGTCTCTCTCCTCCATCACAATGTAAATTCCAAAAGGGCAAAAGGACTTTTTCTTCTTCTTTTGATTGCACCCTGATGCCTAGAACAATGCCTAGAACACAGCAGATTCCCAGGAAATATTTACTGAATAAATGATGAAAGGAATGAGCGAAGTTCACATTTCTATCCACTAATAACATTAATTAGTAAAACTGCACAACAGTTGACATTGGCAACTGACTGCTCCCTCAAACGCAGAGACTTGACTCTCAGTTTTCCTCGAGAGCCTTCTGTGCTGATTGTCTGTGTGCTGCTGTGGATATTTTAGCTGAGAGTATCTGCTCTAGTAAGTGGCCTTTGCTTATGAGTGAGACAAGTGTATCTCAAGGAATGAAAATGGTTTGCTCATGGTCACAATGGCTGGTTTCCAGTGGAACTTGAACCACAAAAGCCTCTCCATGTGCCATCCATGAGTTTTCATTTCTCATAACTGTACAAGGCCAAAAGCATTCCCTAACTGATTAACATTAACCCTAAATGAGGAAAATAAATAGGAAGTACAGATTTGGGATTCATCTGGAGGCTGAGGAGATTTCCAGGTCAAAGTATGAGTTCAACAGAAGAAAGAAATTGTCAAGACGTGGTTTAAAAACCATCTTAAACTTTAAACTTTTCTGACCACTGAGAAGGTTTGTTATTATTTATAAACTCTGGTCAGAGAATTTGAGCTAGGTGGGAGACTAATGGATGCCATTCAAAATGAATACCACTCCTCCGATTGTGAAACATAGCATTTAAGCAAATAACAACCTTTCACTGCTTGATTGTGGTGTAGGGATATATATCCACCTCTCATTTTTCTTATAAAAGCCTCTGATAAACATGATTCATTTTATATCTGTGTCAGATGGGCGACATCAAACCTTAGCATCATTTGTGTGCCTTTGAAATCCCTCTCTGAATTCCCTTATCTTGTCAAATATGACAAGATTTAAGGATGGATATTTCTTACCAGTCTTGTACAATAAAAGTATATAACAAGTTGATTCCCAACCATTTTATTTTCTTTAACATTTGCTTTAGAAATTGCTTATATGCTAGGGCACTCATCAGCAAACCCACATTTTTGACACCCACATCAATATCCAAAGAGACCATTTAATGAGCAGTGTTCTTATAGAGAAAAATGAAGAACTTGTGAATGGTAGAATAATCTGGACTGCACACTAAATGAAATGTTCCCTCAGGAGAGAGGGGCAGATGTGAGACCCTGGAGGGGCTTGATACCTATCTGATGCATGAATACAGGGAGAGGTTCCTCCTATGGGGGTCTTCCCAGGATTTTCTCCCTGCTCTGCGAGTGCACTGGTGTATGGAATGGAAAAATCAAAATAAAAACAGGTCCTTTTTTGGGGGAAAGATGAAGAAAGCTGGCCTCCTCCCCCATGACTCACCCAGCTGGGTATGAGGTTAAGGGAGTCTTTTTTAAGACTGGGAGGAGAGTGGAGGAGGCAAGAGGAAAGCTCTGGAAGGTTATGCAGAAGCTGAGCCTTCTAAATAGTACATAAGACGGTGTGTCTGTGGATTAGATAGAGACTGGGCCTTGCCAGAAAGCACGCAGTTTTCAAAGAAGTGCTATTTGGAGAATGAGTAACCTAAAATAGATTGTAGGACACCTGGAAGGGTCAGCTGACGAGATTTCCCAGGATCTATGTTCATCCTTTTTGAGCCTGAAAAGAGTCTAGATCAGGGCCTGTAGTGTAAGAGGCACTCAATAAACAACAGCTGCAATTATCGTCATGGATCACTGGTGTCTCACTCCAGTTGGGAAGTACTATGGTAAGATAAATGAGCAACACCTTACAAGCCAAAGGCCACATATGTCCCAAATGCCTCCTCCTAATTGTTTGGTTATAGAAGAGTCATTTAATCTTTATGGGCCCTTGTTTTCTAATCTGGAAAGTGAAGGTAATGTCTATCCCATTTATTTACATACTATATAGGATCCAGTGAGGTAAAGTGAGATACTGAATGTAATTTGTTAAGAAAAAAGCACAAAAGTGAAGGCAGTGATGATGATGATAATGATGACGATGAAATCACTAGCTAATTCTGAAATCTTATTTATCAGGCATAGAGCTAAGGGGATTTTACATAAATTATGTATTCTCATTAAAAGAAAAAAAAAATAAACCTACCTGAAATAAGTATTTCACAGCTAAGGAACTTGAAACTCAGAGATGATACTCAAGGTTGAGCTGGGCAAGTAAGTGGTAGGATTAGGTTTTGGACTGTGGTCTGTGCTCTTTTTCTTTAGGCTATCCTGCCTGTCATGATTATTATTAGCTAATATTTATTGAGCTTTTACTATAAGCCAGGCACTACTCAATGAGCTCTGTATCTTTCATTTCATTTAATCCTCACAACACTACCCTGAGGGAGAAAATATTGTTATCACCCTTTTACAGTTGAGGAAATAATATCACTATTGCTATTCTATTCATTGTACATGAGGCCAGCTCCAGCCCTCGGAAAGCTTTCCTCTAACTGGGTCACAGAGGGTTCCAGCTGCCCACCCACTACCGGCCCCACAGGGATCCAGGAGAAGGCTATTTATGTCTCTTGCCCATCCCACAGAGCCTGGCACCCAGCTCCCTGGGGGAGGACTGCTCTTTGGAATTCCTGGCACTGTCTTCATTCTCCTCCTCCTCATACGCTGCTCATCTCTCTCAGTAATGCCTACATTCAGTTTGTCTTTTAGCTCAGGCACAAGCCAGTATGGCCCTTCGTTTAGGGGTCGCAAACTGGTTGCTGAAGTCTGACCAATGCCTCTGGCATCCCATGCTTCTGAGAGGAATAGGGAGGGAATTACCAGCAGCAGAATCCTCACCTGCAGCAAGCCCTCTGGGAAGGTTTGCTAGAAGGATTTTTCTCCCTACCAAGACCATATTTTTTATGCAGCTGAATTTGCTGCATGTCTGGAGGGCATTTCTTTCCCCTCTCTGCAGCCAGCCCCTCTGGTGATGGGGGAGCTGGTAACCTAGGAAATGACGGGCATGGGGGAAGAAGGCTTTGGTTGTGCTGAGTCGCCAGTGTGATTGTCAGCCTGGTGGGCCGACTTTGAGGTGGTAGGTGTGGGAGAGGGTGTGTGAGGGTGCTGTGAGCGTGCAGGCCTGTGGTTGCTAGAGTGCTGGCACAGAGGTGTGGGCGTGATTGCAGTGTGAGTGATGCCAGTGAGGGTAATTGTCAGGCAGCTCAGATCTTTTTCCTCTTTTTTTCCTTCTTCTTCTTTTTTTTTTTTCTAATTTATAGTAGGCAAAGAAATCCTCCTCTGCATCAGTGAGGTGATATTTTTGAAAAGTTTCCAAGGGGATGAATTATGTGCTGTGTCATTTCCTTGGTGTTATTGATTCTCCAAGGCTTTGTGACTAATAATTCTTAATGAGGGGGCCTGGGGTCAGGGGTAAGCTTAGGAGGCCAGCCCTGCCTATTTTTCACCACAAAAAAGATGTAAGCCAGATGCATCCTGGGGAGAAGTAAACCTGTAGTGTCAACTCTAGCTTTGTACCCAATGTCTACCCCTTTCCCCAACACTTCGGTTGTACTAGATCCAACTTTGCTTTAGAGGAAACATCCCATCTTCATTTCCATACCTATGGGGTATGACTGACCCCATACCTAAGCATGACCATACCTAACCCAGACCCCAGTATATCATGCAATTACTATAATCATTGGTGCAGGGGTGAGCCCGAGACTCAATTGAGGCCAGTGGGGGGTGAGATTCCAAATTAAACTACTGAAGAATAGAGAAAATTTTTAAAAGTCAATTTTGAAAATAACAAATGCAATTAAAAATTTTTGGCAATAATTTCACAGGGAGGGCCTGCATGAAAACAGAGCTAATACCAAAGGATTCAGGAAAAGCAAGAGGGTTAAAGTCTAAGTGATTTCATCTGAGCCCTGGGATCTAGTTGGTTTTGAGGCAGATTCTACGCCTAAACTTTTTCATCATGTAAACCAGTAAGCTCCTTTTGTATTGTCGTTTGGGCTGGGTTTTCTGGCACAGGAAATGCCTTTTCAAGCAGAAGAAATTTTACCCCCAGAAAGTATTTGACAATGTCTTTAGACATTTTTTTGGTTGCCATGGGCATCCAAGGGTTAGAAGCCATCGATGTTGCTAACCATCCTACAATGTACAGGATAGGCATTACAACAAAAGAATTATCTGGCCCAAAGTGTCAACCGTACTCATTCATAAAGCTGTAAATGTCGGCTAATAGGTAGCAAGGAACAGTTCACCTTATCAGAGATAAAACCTTGGTTTAGAAATTAATGGGGGATCTTGAGACCTCTTTGATGCCCAAGGAGTAATGCTGTGCATGAAGCCCGTCCTGAATTAGCTACAATGGCTTGAGCTTGCATATGAAAATTGCAAACAGGTACAGGCCAGACAAGAGCTGCATGAATGTCCTCATGGCATGGAAGCTGACTTCCTCTAGAGCATATGATCCAAAAGACAACAGAAGGGAGAAGCTGCCCCGCCGTTTATGATCCAGTCCTATAACATTGCTTCCTCCATATTCTCTCATTTAGAAAGGAGTCACTATAGCTCACACTCAAAAGAAGGGGTATTATAATAAAATCTTAGAATAAAATAAAACAAAAAGGAGGGGCATTATATTTTACTATCTGGAGGAGGGAGTATCAAAGAATTTATGGACACATTTTAAAACCACAGCATACTGCCTCCCTGAATGAAATCTCAGGGATAACTTGCAAATCTTTTGGTCTGTCTCAGATAGTAAAATTTCCAGCCCAATCTAACAAAAACTCTTATTCAAGTTTCTCACTTGCCCCAGTTTGGGCTTGATCACTAAAAGCAAGGGGGGATTTTTGTTGATTCTGCCTTCTTTTTTCTCTCTTTTCCCCCATTCATTTGCTACTATTGGGGAATTCCTCCTGGGTCAAGCATTGGCAGGTTGGAGCAAGTTTTAAAAGACATAGTTTGGTTTAGCTGATGTCTGTATTTAGTTGTGCCAAATCTGAGGGTTTCTCTTGGTGAGCCTTTTTTGGGGTCTACAGGGGCCTCTCCAATGGCAGAATCAGCTAGGAAAGTGAGATCTCCTCTGCATGGTCGCTTACAACTCTCTCTTCAGCCTCTGTCTTCTTACTCTGCCACTTCAGGCCACTCAAGTTACAACCAAGCTGTTGAATGGTTCTTTTAAAAATCTCATTTAGCTTTAGATGAAAAAGAGATACTTTTCTCCTTCCCGCACTGGGCTAATGGTTGGTGGTTGAGAGCATTTATACCCAGCACAGAAGAAAAACTGTTCCAAATAATCTTTATCTACACCTCAAACCTTCAACCTCAAAGTGTTTGATGAACCAAGGGTTGAATATCCAATATCACTATCTTTTGCATAACCTGATTATGTGACCTGCTGCCTATTTCATTGCCTTCAACTGCTGAGGCCTCCGTAGAACCTTACAATAATAGAAAAAATTATACGTCACTTCTCATTACACCTAGATCGAGTAACTGACAACTCCTCACATCTTAGGCTTTTAAACATCAGATATTTTTTTTCCCTAGAAATGGGGCCAAGAAAATTTATGTCTGTAATCAAGAGCAGCAAAGCTTTGATTCCAGAACTCCTCATGCAATTGCTAATTTTTAGACTGAAATTTGATCATGGATGGGAATGTTGTTGGAGAAATATAAAGTGCTATACCAGTATAATTTATCAAAAAATCTCAGCTCCATTTTGACTAGCATAGTGGTACCCTGCAAAGATAATTGTCTTTCTGAAAAACTTGCTCGACTGACTCTTTGAAAAGCCTGGTTTAATCACAAGTCATAGAGTATTCACGCACATTTATTATTGATACAGTACTTAGCCTCCTGGCCTCCCAACACTTTCCCTGACAGAACCTTTTAACCTCAGCTGCTATTCTTACTTTTCTGGTAGAAATTAACTTTGTAGGATGTCATGAGAAGGTAGTGGTGAATTCAAAATCCTGCCAAAGGCTTTGAACTTTAATTCCAGCACCCCTCTGAGAAATGGGACTAAATATATAGCATATGGACAAACGTATATATATCTTTCTGCCTATGCTAAAATACTTCATGCTTTTGTATGAGACATTGTATGTCAAGAGACATTCGTATGTCTCTTATGGCACTTTTATCTCTACATTATAGATATTCTTATATATGACTTATCTTCCTTAATAGAGCCTTTGCTTCCATATTTGTACCCCAGTTCCATACTGCTCCTCTCCTCAACCCATTCCTTGTACCAAGATATAGAGTAACAGATACATAGTTGACTCTTTAAATAACATATTAATTTGAGTAAATGAGTAAATAATTACATCAACCCTTGGAGATTTAAAGAATAGAATGTTCTCAGAAAATCCACTTTACAAAACTCTATACCCCCTTTTAGCAAACAAATTTGTCCTTTCCTCACCCTGCTTCACAGAGAGCAGAGGCTGGGAATCTGCCCAAGCGGTCATAGATTGAATCAAGGGTAATAAGCTGGTACAAATTGGACCAAATTCATTCTTCCTGAATCTTAGATTTGTGAAATAGTGACTCAGATCAGTAATCTGGATAAACTTTTGTCAATCAGTGCTGATAAAGCTGGTTTATAGGGAGAGGAATTGAGGATGGGTACAGAAAGAAGCAGAGACAGGGATGATTTGGCCCTTAAGGGAGTGATTATTTTGTTTCCTGATGCCTTTGCAGTCCCTGACGGCTTTTCAGTTCCTGGTTCTGGGCCTACACTTCTACTCTTGACTTCATGGACACTCTTTCCAGGTCCTAACATGGCTGTCTTCTCTTGTCACTTTGGTCTTAGCTTGAATGTCATCTCCTAGAAGCCTTCCCACGAGTTTCAGTTGTCAAAAAAAGTTTCTGTTGTCATGCTCTTTACCCCAGGTCCTTCTCCTCTATTTTCCTCATAGCATTTAGCAGTTACTTTGGCTTCCATTATTCCATTATTCAAACACAGTGATATAAACACCTGGAACACAGAGGCTAGAGGGGTTATTGGTGCCCATATTAGTGCAGGTCCCCCAAGATGACCATCCACTTCAATTTTTCCACCAGCTTTAAAGAAAGAGCCCCCAAAAGATCTTCATTACATTTGATTGGCATTCTGACTTGTTTGTTTAATCCCCCCCAATCTATTCAAACCGCTAATTTTTATATTTATCCACATTTATAGACTGCTGGGGATATTCTCACACTTCTCCATATTATTAGACCCCTAAAATCTTGTGTCAGCTTTCATATTATTCGGGTACTTTGTAAATGGTGGTGGTGAGGGTACTGATTTAATTTGGTTTGAAATCTTTTTTTATGTAATAGTCAAGAATAAATTATCATGTAGTATTGGAGCACAGTTCCCACCTGTTTAACGTTGAAACCTTCTGAGGGAGTTTCAGGGAGATTAAAGATGTACAGCCAAGCACTCATCCTGTCTGGGAAAGGAAGTAAGAAATCCCACCTTGTAAAGGTCTTGCAGAAAGTCAGAAGCACTTAGAGTTCTGTGGTATAGATGTAGCAACAAGTCCACCAAGTAACTCATTTGTGCAGTAAATTTGGTCCTATTGATCTTCTATTGGCAGTAAGAACCCCGCACTTTATCTCAGGAATGAGGTGTAGGAGTGTATTGTTCAGTTCTCAGGTACTGAGTGTGTGGAGGCTGCGTGTGCTTGGAACACGCTCCAAATGAGTCAGATGTCTGTTAGGGATGTTTCTTTGGATCTGCTGCCTATATTTTCTCACATTGCTCCTAAGTACCTTTCTAACAACTTACACTCACATCTTACAGCCTAGAATGGCCTGGAATTTAGATGACCAATATAGGTAAGGCAAGCCCCCAGAAGATCACATTAGGAAATATCCCAGTGTCCATGGATCGGCATTCTTAACACCTTCCAAAAAGCGGTGTCATGGAATGGCAGAATGGGCAGAAGAGTGAGCCTCTAGAGTCCGATGGACCTGAATTCACATATCAGTTCAGTCAGTTTAGTTCCCTAATTATGGGGCCTTGGACAAGACCCTTTCTTTCTTTCTCAGTCTTAATATTCTTTTTTTTTTTTTTTAAATTTTATTTATTTATTTGACAGAGAGAGACATAGTGAGAGAGGGAACACAAGAAGGGGGAGTGGGAGGGGGAGAAAGCAGGCATCATGTCGAGCAGGGAGCCTGATGCGGGGTTCGATCCCAGGACTCTGGGATCATGACCTGAGCTGAAGGCAGACATTCAACAACTGAGCCACCCAGGTGCCCCCTCAGTCTTACTATTCTTTAAGTCAAAGTATTATTGGCATGCCACACAAAATTGACCACATTGGATCATGGAAATTTTTGAATAAAATAGCATACATAGGACTCTTCAGCACAGTGCTGGCGTACGGCAGGTACTTCCATTTTTCCTGGAGCTCAGGTTCATTATTAATGATAAGAACAATAATAATACCATATTTCTTAAGTACTTAATAAATGCCGGGCATTACATTAACTACTTTAATTATTGAAGCAGACATGGTCAACTGTCTTTCCCATGTCTATTCTTTGTTAACAGAATCCTAAATTGTGTGCCCAGCTTAAAAGAGTTGTTAGCTGCTCTTGAAACTAGAAACAGCCACATGACAAAGTTCTGGCAACAGATTTAGATTCAGAAGTCTGCTACCAGTTTCTGGGAAAGCTCTGCCACTTCCTTGTTACTTCCTCTTTCTGTTCTCTGCCTGTAGTGCAGCTAAGCCTGCAGGAAAACAGCCCTCTGGCTTCCATCATGCAAGCATGAGGATGCAAGCCTCTAAAAGGATCATGGAGCAGGAAGGAGGAGGATCCTGAGGCCTTGTGGAGCCTCTGCACAAACCTCGGAATGGCTACGTCTAGATTTTGAATATATGGATTAAATGTCTTTTCTTTGGTTATACTTTTGTAATGGAGGCTTATATACATGCAACCAAATGCAATCCCTAAACAATACAGGCATATTATTTATTACTCAGATAAAGCTTCTGACATTATTATTATCAAATCTATTTTATACTAAGGATATTGGGACATAGGCTAAGTAATCTGCCCAAGGTCACAAATTATACATGTAATAAGTGAAGCAGAGATTTGAATATATTCTTTAACTAGTAAAATATAAAATGGGGATACCAATATTTCTTCCCTGGCTTCCTAACTATTTCACGGCTTAACTTTATAACCTGTAAACTTGTTCTGATTATCTGCTTTTTTGGGGGTAAAAACCTCCTGAAATTCTCCCAGTTCACAGCACCATTTGTCAGTCGTTTAAGCCTAACAGCAGTTCTGGCATTGACCATCTGTGTGGTCCTGGGCTAGTCATTTAACCTACCCAGTCATTTTTTAAATAGCAAAATTGGAGTAGATGATATCTAAAGTTTCTCTACTTCCCACTGTCTGTGATTCTAAAGGTACAGTTTAACCAATTTCTAATTATTCAGTTAGGTGATCATCAAAATTTTATTTTATCTAGTTTTATCTCATGACCCAGTGAATATTGAATAAATATTAATTGATGACTGTACTAGGGACAAGGCAACTTTTTCTGTTCTCTCCCTTTTCCTTTAAGTCTTTGGCTTTTTATTATTTCTATACCCATCCAAAACCCAACATCTCATTAGGTGGTTTGGGGGAGCTGATCCAGTGGAGATCAAAGACCATTGCTTCCAAAGAGTGAAGCTAGCTTCAGTCAGGACAGAAGCAAAGGGAACAAATCAAAGGCCCTAAAAAAGTTATATTTGGGGGGAAAAAAAAGGAAAAGTACAAGTCGTTCCTTGGGCGAAGGAAGGGGGTTGCCATATGGATTCAGAAAAACAATCTTCAAATAAGAAATAGCAAACTGAAGCCACTTTAGCTGGAAAGAAAAAGAAAGCAAGGTGAGAGAAAAAGGGGGGGTGGAGATATGTATTGTTTTTGAAGCATTTTAGAAAGACAAGTAGTGTCCAGAGCATTAGAAAGTATTAAAAGAGATTTGAGCAAGACTAAGACAATAATATGGTATATTGTGAATGATCAAAATATATTGAATAATTAAGGAGATAGAAGTATTCTGACTAAAGTAGAAATTTTTTTTTTTTCAGGGGAGGTCATGTTAAGAAACAATCTTGAAACTTGCTGAATAGTGCTGTCTTATCGCTGTGGGATAGGAGAAGGCTATTGTATGCAAGCCAGGGAGAGTACCCTCACCAAGAACAGAATCTGTTGGCACCTTAATCTTGGACTTCTCAGCCTCCAGAACTGTGAAAGATAAATGTCTGTTGTTTATGTGACCTAGTCTATGGTATTTTGATATAGCAGCCTGAGCTGACTAAGACAGTTTCCTTGAAGTCCTTGCAGCAGATTGAAGTTTAAGATTCTAATAATATAGGTTGGCATTAGTGCAGAGAAAATCAACATGGGATAAGGAAAACAGCATGGACATTGGAGCCATAGTTACTTTGAAAACTCTTTCTCTATCTTGTGGTGACATCTCTGAGACTCAATTTACCCATCTGAAAATGGGAATAATATCTATCATTAGTGGTTTGCACTAAATAAAAATAACAGGGGTGAAGCTTTTTGTGAAATGCCCAATATGTGGTAGCTTCGCAGTAAATATTCTTCTTTCTAGTAACAATGAGTATATTTTCTTCTCTTGGCTAATGTAGATTTCAATATTACTTGCTATAAAGTCCATTTTCTAGGAGCCAGTTTTCATACAAAGAGAATCTGATACAGCACATTATGAGCATTCTATAATGAAAATTGCACTAAACAGAACAATACATTTGTCTTTATTTACTATTTGCAGACTGTGTGCATTACATCTATAATTACAGTTTGTACTTTTCAAGGATTCTGATACTTGTTCGGTGAGCTTCACTTGACCTCTTTCGGGGGAGACTAACTTGGACTAAATGTGAGGTACCAACACTATTTTCTCCACAACAAACATGTTTGTTGTACTACATGTGGAAGGGAAGCAAACCACCTTACTAACAGCACCATGGACATTCTGGATTTAATTCAAAATGTGGAAGGGCTAGCGAAGTCTGCTTTTGAACTTCTTAGGTAGACTGTAGTTCCAGGGATGATTTCTTTATGTTATTAACTATTTCCCAGGAAATGAACACTTTCAGGTTCTAGTTACTACCTGTACGAAAAAAAAAATGCAAAGGACTTGGAGCTTCCTTTGGATAAATGTTTTCCTTTGTGCATTTTTCAGGACAATTTAATGCTAATTATTCAGGGCTACTAAATTTAGTTGGTACATTGGTTATGGATAGTTGTACAATACCTAGTTTGTGTGTGTGTGTGTGTGTGTGATACAGTTTTAATGTATAAATACGGATAAAGTGGGTGGGGAGTATATAAAGAGAAATTTGGAATTTTTCTCAAGTATTCTGGATAATCGAATTCAGACTCTAACAAGAAGGAAGCTCTACAATGGAAACTTCTTGGTTGTGGTGATAGATATTCTTACTGCGTAAAAAAGAAAACCAGGAGATATGGCCCCCCTCAAAGCATTAACAAAAGGACACTAGAGGATATGGAATCATGGTAATATTGTTTTTTGAGTCAAATTTTTTTGTTAGGTAAATATCAAGATTTACCAAAGATACGTTACTTTAATTTTATATGCATTAATTTATTGCATTTCTATTTTATGCCAACCACTTTTTGAATACTGGATATACTTCTATGCCCAAGCTGTACAAGGGTCCATGTCTTCCTCATGAAATGTACAGTGAGGGAATATCACACTAGTCCAGGAAAGAGATATATAAAGATAATTTCTGCTAGCGGTAAGTGAAGAAATCATACAGGAAAAGGGGAGAATAGCTAGAAAAAGGAGACATTACTTAATTATTTTTTTAAATTAAAATATAGTTGGTACACAATGTTACCTTAGTTTCATGTGTACACTACGGTGATTGGACAAGTCTATTCCTTATGTTGTGCTCACAAGTATAGCTACCATCTGTCCCTATATAGCAGCATTACAATATTGACTGTATTCCCTATGCCATACCTCTTAGCTCCATGACATATTTATTTCATAACTGGAAGCCTGTACCTCCCACTCCTTTCACTCATTTTGCCCTTATTTGCACAAGTCATTTTTGGCACATTAAGGGGGATAATGATGACGGATTCCACAGAGTAGATGAAAGTCCCCAGCCCATGGTTCTGCATTGTGTTAGGAAGAGCTATTTAAACATTTTGTTTTCAGAGAAGGAAAAGATCTTTTTTTTTTTTTTGGAAAAGATCTTTGATAATAACTAAATAAAGGGAGACTGGATAAATTTGTCCTGGAGGATGAAAGAATCAGAGCCTAAGATTTTAGCAGAGATGAAAGTGGGAGAGAAGTTAAGAATTGGCAAAATTTGTTAAATAGATAAACATTTTTCCAAAGGAATTGATCTGAAAACAAATACTCTTTTTTTTATTAAAGATTTTATTTATTTATTTGACAGAGAGTGAGTGAGCACACAAGCAGGGGGAGTGGCAGAATGAGAGGGAGAAGCTGGCTCCCCACCAAGCAGGGAGCCTGACATGGGGTCAATCCCAGGACCCTGGGATCATGACCTGAGCTGAAGGCAGTTGCTTAACAGACTGAGGCACCAAGATGCCCCTAAAAACAAATACTCTTAACAGTACTGAAAGCGCAAAAAGAAATTCCTTTACAGATTTAGTACAGACATGAATTCTTCTGGTAGTGTCTTTTGAGACGTTCTTATGGGCACTTTTCTCCTGATGTTAGTAATTTGCATGTTTCTGAGGGTGTGATAGTTCTTAGAGATGCAGAACTGAAGAAAACATGGTAAGGGGCTATTTTTACTTTTTGGAAACTTTTTATTATAGATATGGTTTACTTCTTAAGACAAGGAAAACCTTATAATTCAAATATTCTTTCATTAAGGGAATTGCTGATACATTATAAACTCATATTATTTTCCTGAAAGAATACTGTGCTCATCTCTCTCTCTCTTTCCCCCATTGAAGTCTGGGGACTTTCCTTCCTCTGCACCCCACTGGTCCAGCTTCACTGGCAATAGATTAGGGATCACTAAGCTGAAATGGTCAAATGTGCAGTACCTGCTGACATTGCCTTGGAGGCTGTTATCTTACTGTAATATTCAATCAGAGAAGGAGTACGTGTTTAGAACTAGTTCCCAAACCTCAGAACAATCTGCCTGCTGCTTCTGAAAGATCTGCCTTCAGCAATTGAGCCTCAGCAGAAGAAGCAACACAGAAGAGAAGATAAAATTCTTGTTCCTCTTTAACCTCCAGCTGAATTTTATTTTAGGTCAAGCCCAATCCCTTTTTGTACTTTGAACTTTGGGATGATGCTAATATGAGAAATTGAGGTCCAGTATAAGCTAATGACTTAATCATGTCAGGAAGAGACTTCTCTCTATCTCTGATAAATGAAGATTATATTGAGCAATTACATGCATTAGAGACATTTAACTCCCTCCTTTGAAGCAGATTTTTTGGCTACTGGATGCTACAGATGCTGTGGCAGAGGGGATGATGGGTGATGTTGGGTTACTGATTTGCATATAAAAATGATTTTTGTGTGTGTGGAAAAAATTACAAGACAAAACAAGAATAGGAAGTGAGATACCTACTTGGATACTGATAATCAGTAAATATTAAAACCATTAATAGTTGTTTTGACTAGAAATGTCTTTAATCCTCTTGAGGTAAATTTTACATAGAGAATGAGCAAAGTAAATGGCTATTTCCCAGGTGGAGAATTATCTTGATTATGATTTTTATTATGGCAAAATATTAACTATGTCTTCCATGGAGGCCACACGCATACGGAGAAAGAAGTAATAGGTAACTAATGGATAAGGCAGTCAGCCCCACTCTACTCTCAGTCTTTGATTAAGCCCATTTTCAGCTCTTCTGCATTTGTTGGTGTTTTATTAATGTGTGGCGTCTATTACACTTTGGCTCATGAGATGAATGAAGCAATGACTAATTACTAGTCACTATAGATGTGTACATGTAGGATGTATTTTTCGTCTGTATTGAGAAATCTATATTGTAAAGGAGGTCTCTAACTTTGTAATTGTAGACAGATGATTCAAGTCAGTAGAATAATGTTGCTCTCACCAAAGTGAACTAAATGGTTGTTTGGCATCAGCGTCCTCATTTAATTGCTGTGGGCTACTAGAATTTGTATGTACTTTTGATTTTTTTGCTCAAATCAAAATATACCCCCAATTAATGCTGTTTTCATGACTTGAATGTCCAGTTTAACACCTATGTAAAAAGTGACAATTTCCTTTCTAATCCCAGCTAAGCCTCTCAAACTTATACTTGTCTTTATATATGGAGAGACAAGGGAGAAAAAATCCTTGATTTAATTACTGACTGCCACTAATCAAGGTTAAATGTGGAGAGATTTCTCCCATCAAACATACACACATGAGTCTCAGCCATTCTGTTTTCTTCCCTTACATTTTTCTATACTGCCCATAACAATACCTTGTTAGTTCAAGATCAGAACTAATTCATTTACTCATGCAAATAAATACATATTAAGTCTTATACTGGGCTGAATAATGTCCCTCAAAAATACATATTCACCTAGAACCTCAGTGTATGACTTATTTGGAAATAAGAAAACAGAATCTCCCCTGGGGCCCCCAGAAAACCAGCCATGCCATCGCCTTATTTTTAGCCCTTTGAGATGCCTTTTTGATTGCTGGCTTTCAGAACTATAAAAGAACGAATTTTCGTTGATTTAAGCCACTATGCTTGGGGTAATTTTTAGGATCAGGAAACCAAATCATCTTCCAAGATAACACAGTCATTGAGCAGCAGAGCTGAGATTCGAACCAACATCTGGCTGTTTCAGCATCTGTGTGTTTAGCCACCAACTCTGCTCTCTCTCAGTAAATGAATTTGAGATAATTCATCATAGTTTACTGAATGAGCTATAGTTCATTCTATGGTGTATAGAGTGATTTAGTGTCACGAACACAGGTTTTGGAGTTAGGCAGACTGGAATTCTAGTAATAGTTTCCTAATTTATTTTTTGTCTTACTTGTCTTTTTAAAAGAAGGAATCTTGAACCACTTGTACCACTTTTAGTTTCTCAATGTTTTCTTCTTGGTTCAATGTCCAAACCATGTCTTTGGATCCTAGTTTCAACTTCTCTGATTTCTCATCCACTCTTGCAGTCACTTGCCTGTTTGCTCTCATGTTTCTCACTCTCCTGTCTCCTAATATGTTTGAATCTCAGAGGGCCAACTGTTACTTCTAAGACGTTTTTGCCGGCTGGCTTCATGTTGGGTTCAGCTAGTGGAACCCTTGACAAGAAATTGTAGGGCCAGGAGAAGGAAGAAGCCAGATGTTCCTTCCCTCACTCCTCTACTTCCCTATGACATCTCTGCCAGGCATACGATTCCAGAACTTTCTGTAAGGCCCCTCTTGTTGACCCAATGCTCTGGGTTCTGGTAATATTAACTCCTAGATGTTTTCTTTACATTTCCATCCCCAGGTATCATTATGGTCCTCTGGTATTGCTAATCTTGGAGTTGTCTCATATCTCTTATTTGACTTTCAGGTTGCCCTTGATCTTTATAATTAGGCTGTGCTATTAAAACTCCCCTGTTGAACTAGCATGTGTGAGTTCTGTTTACTGTGATGTATTGAGCCACATTACTTTTGATCCCGGCTTGAGTTCAAGCTCAGTTTGTGATTTATCACCATGTACTCTGCTTGGTAAGTACCCAGGCCCAACTTCTGCATGTGCCTGATTTTTGGTCTTTTTATCCATCATTGTGAAGGCCTTCTACTTCTTGCTTATTCCATTTGACTCTATCCCTAACTGCTTCTTTTTTTATGCCACACCTACCTGTCTTATAATCTTAGGTGGAAATGATTTTCCCAAAACCATTTCTCACACCTGAATTCATTCTGCTTTCAAGCCTTTTGGTTGCCACCTTTGGACATTTTAATCACCCATTGCCTACCTGGCAACAAACCATGCAGTGAGTTCTGTGCTTTGCCTCTGTTCTTTCCATGGTACTCCATGCTCATTTCTATCCCAGATCTCTTTGCATTTAGTTGTTTGTCACCCTTGCTAGACCATGAACAACTAGAAGTTAGAGGCTTTCTTTCAACTCTGTGTCCCTAGAGTCATTCACAATGCCTGCACAGGGCATATCCTAAGTAAATGAATGTATTGTCAAGAAAAGTGGTGGTTTAGCTTAGAGAAGCTGAGGGCAGACTTAATTACTATTTTCAAGTTTATAGGGGAAATGCTGAGTTTAATAGGGACATAAAATCTAAGTGTTGGAAGGAAGCCTAGAGGCCAACTAGACATCTGGCCGTTGGTTGTTTGCTTATGAATGAAGACTAGAATAAAGTGTAACAATCTTAAAAAAAAAAAAAGTATGATTTCAAATGGAAATATGGAGGTCCATTTTATCAGAGTGATAACAACCAAGACACCCAACTGAAGGGTCTCTAATCCTGGGAATCTGCATGAAAATACTGTAGGGTTTCTAGTCTTGTGTGCCTTAGATACTCATTTCTTAGGAGACTACAGGCTGAAATTGATCATTTCTCAAGGCCCTCTTTAGTTATAGGTTTCTAGAATAGATCTTAGTTTGAGGGGGCTGGAGAGCAAAAGAACCTGATTAACCTCTTTTTTTCTTAATTAAGCATAATTTATAAGCATTAAAGTAGAAATATAGATGACAATTAAAATGTTTACTAAATTGTAATGAGACTGAACTAGGTTAATTCAGACTAGATTCAGGAGATTTTTGAGTTAAGAAAGGGAACATAGCCATCTAATCAGCAAACACAGTTCTAAATTTTTGAATAGCTTTCACTATATGTTTATGTACTTAGCTGAAGACCATTTAGGGCTAGAAATAGCCTTTTTTTTTTTTTTTAACACAGGCAAAGGAGAAACATTTACAACCTTGATTTCAATTCCTTTCTCCTGCTGCTCTGAGAAACATTTTGTAAATGAGGCCCTTCATGTGTCCAGTGTTCTTCTCCCACTATCCACTTGCCTCACACAGGAGGCATGAAATGCTTCCATTTGCAGGATCTGATGCCTGCAGTATTCCAGCTGGCCCTTGGATCCAGCTTTTCTGCCTTACTTCTAAATGGGAAGTTCTCATGTTGAGTTAAAGACCCACCAAAGACGTTTTCAGACCATCTCTGAGTCACTTAAATTAGCAATTCTCAAGGCAGAAGAAAATTCCAGTGTGCAAAAAAAAAAAAAAAAAAAGAAAAGAAAAGAAAAGAAGAAAGAACTGATGTGTGAGAAATGTGGCACTGTGTGGTAAAGGCCTGTCTTTCAGGGCTGGAGAGCTGGTTTAAAAGCTGGTTCTGTTCCTCCTGAGCTGTGGAGCTGTGTGGCCTTGGGTATGTAACTTGACACCTCTTTTTACTCATCTGTACAATTACAGGATGGGATGGGAGGATGTTAGACTATATGTTCCCTACCAATGAAACACCACTGATACTATAAAAACTGTTTTTCAGCATCATGGTTATCAAGACAAATGCAAGGAAGCCAGAGGATAAAGGCACATTAGTACAAATTTCCGGAGTTATTCCATTTTCTTATTTTTTAATATCTTATTAGCCTGGAGGTTTCTGTTTTTGTTTTGGAATAAAAATAAAACTGTTGCATAAGAAAACTAAGTCTTGGGACTGCTAACACAATCATAAGTGTTGGTTACTTTGGATTCTTCTTGTAGTAGTAGGTTCACTGTGAAAGTTCACGTTGATGAACATTCAAATACAGAGTGATTGAGTGGGTTGAGGTGTCATAAACTCACCCGCAGTAAGAGATGGAAAAACATAGAGTATTTATTTTATTGCTTTGGCAAAGATTAATTGAGCAGCTACTATGGGGCCAGGATCTGTAAGAAAGAAATTAATCATCAATTTCTATGGAAGTTTTCATTCCCCTTGGTATTCCACTTTAGGTCTCATTTAACTAACGCACCTATTTATCATATACCTAAGTGGTGGAGTCCCAATAAGACGACTTTTTCAAAGCCCCAGCTAGAATCAGTCACCTGGAATATCTGTAGCATTTAGCATGTGATTTTTAATTGTAGTTAGGCTTAATCCATTCTGCTTTTTGTTGGAATTAATTGTCTATGTATTTCCTCACCCCATTACATAATGTCTTTTTGACAGCAGGAATATCATACTCATTTTTATATCTTCCTTCCTCTTTTCTTCATATCATATCCAGCATATGAAAAAACCTAACAAATACTTATGAAATATGCACAAACTAATAAATACTTATTGAGTCTTTGACATATTAGGAATGGTTCTTAATACTTTATATGTATTCTTATACTTACCATAGGTCTAGAGCATAGGCACGACATTTATCATTAATTTACCTGTGAAGAAACTGAGGCCCAGAGAACTTCAATAACTTTATTAAGGTCATGTACCAACTAGAAAACCTGTGTTTTTAGCCATTATGTTATACTGTCTCTTAGCTAAAAGAATGAAGCATTAGTGATTAATCCAAATGGATGGAAATGTAAGTGGATATCATCAGTTATATTTTCCGGAGCTCCAGAGACAATGTTTGGCTAGAGATTTGACTGGCATTGAGAAGCCTGCATAATAAGAATCATGGCCTATTTCCTCATTTGGTTGCTTGTTAAGGCAGTGAAAGTTTAAACCCTCACCCTTCCTACAATTTCCTATATGGCTTGGAGATAAAGTGACTCACTGGGAAATGGAAAAGCCAGAAGCCCAGTTTTCATCTTTTTATGTTCCCTAATAATAGTCAAGAGGAATATGAAAGATGGTTGTGATGAGTTTAAGGCTGGTGGCTGGTAGTTATGGGCTGTTATGACATAGCTAGCTTACTCACCACAGTGACAACAACAGAACTCTTTTAAGATGCTCAGGAAACAGGATAAGTATAGCTTGTGGACTTGCAAACATTTAATGTCATATCCAAGTGGCTGAGCATTTGCATGGATCATGGGGCTTGGAATGAGAAGTTTGGTCTGGGCGTTCACATGCACACATTGTTTTCTAAAACTTACAAGAAAATCGTATCTAACCCAGGAATTGTCAGCTGAATCTGTAATGTGTTAAGCATTCTGTATCGGTAAGAAATTTCATCATGTTAGAATATACTCTTCCATGATTGTTGAGAAAGAAAACCGGTTAATTTTTCTCACATCTGAATGAAAGAGTAGCATTGGGGATTTACTGAGATTGGAGTAGGCTCATGTGTATGTGTGTAGACGGTTCCTGGTGTGTGAGAAATGTTGACACCTCTCAGTCACACACAAATGGGGATAGATGATTAAGGTAGAAGAAATCAAAATAAGGTCTAGGTATATTTGGCTCCCAAGAGGACTTAGAAGTTGACATTTACTTTGCTGAATTCATGCAGGGCCAACATTGGCCCTGTTATTAGGGTGATTTGTGAAAAATGTTTAAAAAGTCACTACCTCTGGGTGCCTGGGCGGCTCAGTTGTAAAGCATCTGCCTTTGGCTCAGGTCATGATCCCAGAGTCCTGGGACCAAGCCCTGCATCTGACTCCCTGCTCTGCAGGAAGCCTGCTTCTCTCTCTTTCACTCCCCCTGCTGTGTGTCCCTCTCTCACTGTGATTATCTCTGTCAAATAAATAAATAAAATATTAAAAATATAATAAAAATAAAAAGTCACTACCTCTAGGTGGGTACTGCCTTATATAGGTTGCATGGGTGCTTTTGGGTTCTGTTCCTCACCTTGGCTGGGGGCCCTTGTGCAGTGTACAGAATGCACAAATGTATGTGGTGGTCCTGGCTATACTAGTCCATATTTGGTCTTTGGAATATATTAGTATAATCAGTATTAATAATATGATTGACACACAATATTATATTAGTTTCAGGCATACAACATAATGACTTGATATTTGTATATATTGCAAAGTGATCACAATAAGACTAGCTAATATCCATCCCCAAACATAGTTAGTTTTTTTCCCTGGGATGAGGATTTTTTTTAAAGATTTAGTTATTAGAGAGAGAGAGTAAGCATGAGTGGAAGGGACAGAGGCAGAGGGAGAGAGAATCTGAAGCAGACTCCATGCTGAGTGAGGAGCCCAGCTTGGGGCTCAATATCATGACCCTAGGATCATGGACCCAAGTCAAAAAACCAAGAGCTGGACACTTAACTGACTGCACCACCCAGGTGCCCCGAGCTGAGGACTTCTAAGATCTATTCTCTTAGCAACTTTCAGATTGCAATATAGTGTATTCACTATAGTTTCCATGCTGTATCTTACATCCCCATGAATTACTTACTTTATAAATGGAAGCTTGTACCTTTTTACCCTCTTCACCCATTTTTCCCATCTCCTCCATGCACCTCTCCATCCTGCACCCCTGACCTTGGTAAGTACCAATCTGTTCTTTTTATCTATGAGAATGATGAGTTTTTGTTTGTTTCTTAAATTCCACATATAAGTGAGATTATATAATATCTTTCTCTTTCTGACTTAACTCATTCAGCATGCTGTCAAGTCCCACCTATGTATTTGCAAATGGCAAGATTTAATTCTTTTTTATGGGTAAATAGTATTTCAGTGTGTGTAAGTGTGTGCGTGTGCACATTGCACACACACAGGTGCCACATCTTCTTTATCCATTCATCCACTAATGGATACTTTGCTTGTTTTCATGCCTTGGCTATTGTAAGTATTGGCTACTCTATTGCAGTGAGCATAGAGATGGATATATCTTTTTGAGTTAAAGATTTTGTTTTCTTCTGATAAATACCCAGAAGTATGATTCTGGATCAGTCAGTACTCTGAAACCAGAGGTGAATTGGCTTTGGCCTAAAAAGAGGGTAATTAGAAAGCTTATTTAACTGAGGTTGGACTATCCGAGCACCTAGGGCAAGAAACACCTGCCATCTCTGATAACTTGATCAACTCATTCTTTCATCTCTCCTTTTCTCTAAGTGTCATTTTGCTTATCACCAAAATTTTTTTCAGCAAAATGGAGACCGTTGGCTTCTCATGACTCTAAAGTCATATAACACCATTTTAGGAAAGATCATAAGATGCACTCTATCTTTCTAGTTCCATGTTAAACAGTCCTAAGGAGAAGTTATGATTTTCTCCATTTGTAGTAGGTATACAACTCTGGGCTCACTATTCAGCTGGATACTGTGATAGGTCCATTGTGGGACAGGTATTAACTGTGGCTAGAGTTATTGGATCTGAAAAATCTGGGAACTTCCATTCAAAATGCATGCTTAGAGTGAGAGGAAGAAATGTTTCCTCAATAAAGAGGAAGAAGAAGTTAGTTTCTGATTCAGGAAGATAAAAACAACAGATAACACTTCAGAGGTCCTTAAATTCAAACTTGTTAGTGTCCCATTTCCAGAGGTGTATAAAATCACCTCTTAGTAATAATTCACAAACGCATGCAGCAAGGGGTGTCTGGGTGGCTCAGTTAAGTGTCCGACTCTTGATTTCAGCCTGGATCATGATCTCAGGATTGTGAGATTGAGCCATCCTTTGGGCTCTGTGCTCAGCACAGAATCTGTTCCAGATTCTTTCTCCCTCTTCCTCTGCCCTCCACCCCCATGCTCTCTCTCTCTCTCAGAATAAATAAAATATTTAAAAAATGTATGCAGCAAATAATTAAAATATCAATAGATTCAACACATCATTTCTCCATAGGAAAGCTACAGGAGAAACCAGGTTATTAAGGCTTTCACTGGTAAGCCTGGAATTAGAGGAGAGGGAGCTAGCTCTATAATTGCAGTGTTTAATAACTTCAGGCTGCCATGTCTATTTCTACAATAGGAAGGTGTCTTCCAGAGATAATGGGAACTTTTGTCAGGGGTGTGCTACTTTGTAGTTTACCAGTCCATGCCTGCATGAATTTCCATTGTTTGTGCTTCCTCTTTGATTGGACATACAGATTGTAGTAGTTCTAAAAGTTCAAGTCCCAACTCTCATTTACTACCTATATGAACCTTGAACACGTAACTTATTTAACGGCCCTAAGCTTCAGTTTTCTCATCAGCAAAAGAGAACCATAATAACATTTTCCTCATAAGGTTTCATTAGAATTAAATAAAATAACTATGGCAAGTGCCTAACATAGTGTCTGACACATAGTATACATTGATTTAAAATTTTTCTAATTTGTTGCTGGTATTATTGTTGTTGTTGATACTGTACTTTTGTTCTTGATGGCCAGTTTAGCCTCTCTAAATGCATAACTCTGCTTTGATGCATTTTTTTTGTTCTCATTATATAGTTTAACTCCCAAATGGCAACCTTATTTCCCTCTTTTTTCATTTCCTTAGGAAACTCTATAAATTGTTGCCCCATGTAGTGAATTTCAGTTTTATATACTTTTAAATGAAGACTCAGATCTTAAAATTTTTAGCTTCTGAGATTTAAAGAATTCTGTCACAGAGATACTTGGAAGTCTTGTGCAGAGATTTCCCCTGAAGACTCCTTCCCTGGCTAACATAGACTGTGTTGAATCTGCACGGGTATGGGTTGGATAGAAGAGAGGTCTCCTAGAGTAAATTTGGAAACATCCTTGCTTCTGGTTTAGTGGCAAGTAATGTAAATAGCAAAAGAAATATCTTTTCTGTTCTAGGAAAACTCAAGCAAAGGCAAACCTAACTTCCTCACCTTGCCAAAACAAACAAAACAAAACCCACGTAATTCATAGGGTTGGCTGGATGAAAAGCTTGAAACATTTTATTGATAAGATAAACTGGAGTAAAAGTGACCATAGTACCAGACAGGAAACACTTTGAAGGGTAAGTTCGAAGCAAGTATTATAGGGCGGCTTGATTGAAAATGCAGGTAGTGCTATACAGTAGCAGCAGAAGTCTGGGAGAAATTGAAAAGACTTATTTTTATCAAGAAAACCAATTATGGAAAACTCCACATACTTTCTTCAAAGAGGAATTATTATCAGTTCAGTCTTTTCTCAATCCCCAATTTTATGTGAACAGCAACTGCCAGGCCAGCCGTGATTTGTCAAGATGGGAAAGACTTTCAATAAACAAAAATAGGGATTGACTGAGGTGAGCTGGGAAATGTAAAGCTGGGAAGACTGTTAAGGAGAAATGCCAAGGCTCAGAAATAAAAATGTATTAATGCTGAAAGAACTTTTTGTCATTATGGCACAATTCCAT
The DNA here is from genome assembly GCA_002007465.1 of Ailurus styani. Taxonomy (NCBI): domain Eukaryota; kingdom Metazoa; phylum Chordata; class Mammalia; order Carnivora; family Ailuridae; genus Ailurus; species Ailurus styani. The sequence goes on along the minus strand of LNAC01000371.1, from coordinate 1,176,859 downwards.
TTACTAATACTCCTTGTCCCCCATTTTATTAATTAAGTTGAAAGGAAACGTATTTACTTACAATGTCCTGTGGTAGAGTTTCATCTTTAAGGGGTCCCTTGGGTTTTCTTATTGCCTGTCCCTTTGATAGAGGTGATGGAGATTTGGCATTCTGGTCATTCAGACTTTATATCGATGATTAAAATGAGCTAGGTCTTTTTCATTTGCCCCTTTAGACCCATTCACCATCCTTTCCTATATTGCTCTGTACCAGGATGCCAGCCTTCATGGACTACAGCCATAGTCTCAGTTGCCCATTGGTTTCCACTTGGGTTCAGCAGGAAATTGTTGGGGAGCAAAAAGTGCAGTTAGGGAATTTTTCCCTCAGCTTGCTCCCTGCGAGGCGTAGAGTTGACAGCTGTGATTCTCACTTTAGTCTCAACTAAAGGATGCATCACTTAATAGTGGTGCTTTCCTATAGATAGAGGCCCATGCCTGGATCAGAGTTCAGTTAATGCCTTCCCCATACACATAGCTAAGAAATTAGAGGCACTGTTAGGAGTGGATAAGGAGAAATGGATACTGGAGTGGCACTTAACAAATATCGAAGATGAAAATCAAAATGGCAAGTCTGAATGAGGAAATTAAATCTCAGAGACTCAAAGTATAAAGGGTAACACAGAAACTAACAAAGCTGGAATTCAAGCCCATATCTTCATATTTCAAAGGTTGTACTCTTTAAATGAAGTTTTAACTTCAATGTTCTCCATGAGAGACTGTGGACTCTGAGAAACAAACTGAGGGTTATGGAGGGGGAGGGGGTTGGGGTGTGTGTGAGCCTTGTGGTGGGTATTAAGGAAGACATGTACTGCATGGAGCACTGGGTGTGGTACATAATGAATCTTGGATCACTGAAAAAAAATAAATAAAATAAAAATAGCTTCAGTGTTCTCCCCACAACTCTAGGATTCCAAGTATTCATTTTTTATTTGGAAGGTAGTAAATCATTCAGCTTAAAAGTACTGAAGCCAAATCACCTGGGTTCAAATACCAGATCTTAATATCCACTTTATAATGTTGTTATAAGGATTAAATGAGATATCCCAATTCTTTAGAACAGCTCCTGACACACAGATATTAAGTACTTAGAGTTGATCAATACCATTAGCATCACCACTATTATTAATTCATAAAGTTGTCGTGAGGATTAAATGGTCTAGTGAAGGTTGTGAAAAATGATTGCATTCAAGATACTTGATGACTTTCTACCTATAAGATGGGAAATAAAAAAGAAATAAAGAGAATCAAAGATGATTCCAAAATCTTTGGTTGGAGCAACCAGAAGAAGGAAGTTGTCATAAACTGAGATGTGGAGATACTTGATTTTTGTAGAAATTCTATAGGATAAAGCAATGTATTCTCTTCTTATACATGAGAAAACTGAAGTTCAAAAGGGTCGGGCAGCTTTTCCAAGATCACATAGTCAAAAAAAAACCAGTAGAGTTGGAATTCCAACTCAGGTCTATATGGTTGTACAACTTGTTCTATAGATTTCAGTTTTAGGTACTAAGGAAAATTCAGAAGTTTTTCTGGTAGCTTTCTTAGTTCACTTTATATCTGAATATTGGCCCTCTCTTTTGCTTCTAAATTTACAAGAAAATGCATTTACTCTAATTTGTTTCTCACAGCAAAATATAAAGTAAATTTCATTTTCCCTGCCCTCTTCCATTCTCATTTCAGAAAGATGAGAAAAACCGAATCTAAAGAAGGATAAATGACAACCTGGTCATACAATCCATTTGTAATGAACCATCTCTTTTTTTTTTTTTTTTTTTTTTTTAAAGATTTTATTTATTTATTTGACACAGAGAGAGAGATCACAAGGAGGCAGAGAGGCAGGCAGAGAGAGAGGAGGAAGCAGGCTCCCTGCCGAGCAGAGAGCCCGATGTGGGCCTCGATCCCAGGACCCTGAGATCATGACCTGAGCCGAAGGCAGAGGCTTTAAACCGCTGAGCCACCCAGGCGCCCGAACCATCTCTTGAATTCAGCTTTTCTGCTTATAAGTCCTATTGAGTATTTCTAACATGAAAGGACAAAAGTGGTATGGTTTGGCCAGAAATAAAATTGGCCTTGATTGGTTGAGAAGTAATTGAGATGGTACCATCTAGTATATACAATTTTTATTCTTTGGCTGTAAGTGCTCCTTTTATTATGAGTGGGCACACTAGTAAGGAGATGTAATAACATTCTAATTTTAGAGCAAAATCAACACATGCAAATCAATTACTTTTTTCTCTTCCTCTTGGTCATTCCAGTGTTAAAGGAGAAGCATAAAGACCATTAACTCATTCAGAGTTTCAAAATATTTATCAAATATCTATTATATGTCACACTCTCTACTAGGTGCTGGAGATCTAAAGTTTGCTTTCAAGAAACTCCCAGTGTCATAAATATCAAAAAGTAATTGCAGTGAAGTCTAATACATTGCATTGGTGACAAGAAGTAGAAAGAGAGTAATTATTTGGGTGGGTTAGAGAGTCTTAAAGGGTAAGGAGAAGGGTTTTGCAAATAAGTAGAAACTAGCCTTACAGATAAAATGAAAGTAGAGGATGGGTGGATAGAATTCCAAGAAGAGGAAACATTACAAGACAAGTATGAAAGTTACACATCTTAGAGAAATGGGTGAATCGTAGATGTATTATATGGCTGTATTGTGTGGAATGGAAGGCAGGAGATGAAGCTGAAGATGACTCAAAGCCTATATATCCTGTGGAATTTCGAATTCCATCTTATAAGTTTTGAATTTACATCCTAAACAGAGACTTTTAGAAATATTTGAAGTAGGGAAGAAACTAGAACAAAATAATAAAACATAAGATATTTTGATTTATTAAGTTATATGTATAAACAATTTACATTAGATTTTGCTGCAGTAACGAAGTATTCCCAAATACTTAGTGCCTTCCCAAAAGAGATTTTAACTCTCAATAACATTACATGTAAGTTGGGACTCTGCACTTTGCCTCTTCACACCAGGATACAGACCAAAAGAGCAGTCCTTATTGAGGATCTTGGCTCTGAGAAAAGAACGATGGTAGAATATGCAATAGTGACTTTCATTGCTTCCTGTTCTAATTTTTTAGCTAAAGCTGGTCACATGGCTAAGCCTGATGCCAATTGAACAGGGACATGTCATTCTATCATAGGAAGAGGGAGAATAGGGTGCCTGGGTGACTCAGTGGGTTAAAGCCTCTGCTTTCGGCTCAGGTCATGATCTCAGGGTCCTGGGATCGAGGCCCGCATCGGGCTCCCTGCTCAGCAGGGAGCCTGCTTCCCTCTCTCCCTCTGTCTGCCTCTCTGCCTGCTTGTGATCTCTCTCTCTGTCAAATAAATAATAAAATCTTAAAAAAAAAAAAGGAAGAGGGAGAATAAATAATCAGGAACAATCATACAATTTATAACAGTGTGAGTATAATGCGCATTTATTTCTGTTTGTTTATGTTTATAACTGAGAAGACTGGTGTGTGTGTGTGCGTGTGTGTGTGTGTGTACAAGCATGTGATATGTATCTATCACTTTTATGAGTCTATATATATAGAGCCTATATATTATTCATGGCAGAGAAATTTACAGAGTTAGTATTGTCAGCAATGAACAAGTTCATCTTCCAGTTGTTTCACACATGTTTGATGAGCACTTCTAAATCTCAAAGAACTGTGGCAGGGGCGGGGTGCAGGGGGAGTACAAAGAATTGATTGTGATCCTTGCCATTTGTGGGGCTTAGAGTTCTGATTAAAATTAGTCAAAATATTTTAAAGACAGTATATGCTACGTTCCGTCACAGAAGTAATCATGTCTATGTCTTACCCTCTAACAGTAATATGTACCTAGTGCAGTGTTAAGTACACTTGACATACTCAGAAAGTTGACTGGTTGCTTGCTTTACTGCTATTATGAATAGAGGAAGAAGTAAGATAAAGCTGAAGTATCTTTGTCCTCATGATTCCTCCCCCAAATATTTTGATTATAAACTCTGTTTTCTCCCTCTACTATAACTGAAAACCACTTGGCAAGTAACAATTCCTTATACAAAGGCCATGAGACTCACTTTGCTGCCCAGAAAATATCCCGTTGTAATTGCTAGTCCAGTTTAACCCCAAAGCTTCTGGCGGCTCACAGTTCTCTTCCTCCTCCTCTTCTGTGGTCGATTATACAGCATATTAACTCAAGAAGTTGGAAACCAAAATGAAAGAGAAAGATAACAGCACAGAGAGGAAAATAAGTTATTTTCTGCTTGAGAGAACTGTGAGCCTGTGGATTTGGAAATTTCAGAAGGGAAGTCAGAGGCTGGTGTTTGTTACTGCTGAACCCAATGTTCATTTTGGAGAAAAGAAAAGCAAGATGAGGATATTAATCTTTCCTTTACTGCTGTGCTTCTCCCAAGACCTTAGATATATGGGCCGTCATTCTAGAGAAATAGATTAGTGTTTGGGCTTTGCAGAAGCAAAGGACTAGGGAGAGATACTTTTCAGAAGTTTCCTGCAAATTGGGTAGGTCACCCCAGAAGAAGCAGGATTGAATATTACTGAAGGCCATTCATTATTCTGTTGCATGGTCATGTTGGCCATTTTTGTTCAAATATGGTTTCATATTTCCTATATTCAATATCACTTGATATTAGGTGATAGGCATTTTGGATTCTAAATTTCTTTTAGGGTTTTTATCTATCATAGAACTTACTTGAAATAATCTTTAAATAATTGAATTTTAGTAAATATACTCTTCATTTAGATTTATTGGATTCTATTTTGTCCTAGGTCTGTGTAAGAGATAAGGTGTATGAAGTGATGGTAAACAGAGTGCTTCCACTTATGGTGTATATATTCTGATGTTTACTAAGTTAGTTCTCTTAAAAACTTGTAGCACAGGATCTAGTATAATATATGAGAAAGAACGGAAGAAGTGCATAACCTCCCAGAGCCTATATATTATTCATGGCAGAGAAATTTATAGAGTTAGTGTTGTCAGCAATGAACAAGTTCATCTTCCAGTTGTTTCACACATGTTTGATGAGCACTTCTAAATCTCAAAGAACTGTAGTGGGGGCGGGGGGTAGGGGGAATACAAGGAATCGATTGTGATCCTTGCCATTTGTGGGGCTTAGAGTTCTGATTAAAATTAGTCAAAATATTTTAAAGACAGTATATGGTATGTTCCATCACAGAAATACTACCACCACTACTAATTATTATTATTAGTAGTAGTATTGATAGTTGTAGTAGCAATAGTAGCTAATGCTCATTTTGCTCTTACCATGTGCTGGACATTCTTCTAAGAGGATATGTTTTAAGACCTTTTCTCCTACAGTAACCATGAAAAATATTATTATCATCTCCATTTTATACTCAAGATATAACTGATGATATTTCAGATAACTGATAGGTTAAGTGTTTTGCTCATTACCACATGGCTAGTAGGAAGTAAGGCCAGATTTTCAAATCCAATGATAAGGATATAGGATTTGGATCCTTAAGAACCCTAGGAATAAGCACAAATTTTGTTTTATAAGAATAAATAGGAATTCTGTTGGGATGAATAAGAACAAGTTGCTTATGAGAGTATAGAAATATGATTATTTCAGACCGAGGTGATCAGGAATGTTTATTGGACAGGTTGGGGTTAGAAGAGGGCTTTATAAAATGGGTACTTATCCGTAAACAGTGATATCAGACAAATTACTAAGGTGGTCTTCTAAGCTCTTCTCTTACATGGTAGTTAAAGAGTTCTTTGTACCTACTCATGAGAAGGAAGATCTAATTAAATTTGCAGAATATTTTGCAGGAACATCTGAGAGCAAAATATGAATAGTCCTACCTTCCAGAAGGTTTTCTGTTAGGAGCCTCAGAGTGTGAAGATATTTCACTATAGAGAGAAGACATGATTCCAGGTTTGCCAAATTTAGAAATCACATGAACCGTTGGATGTAGAACAAATTTTGATTTCTCCTTGGTCTTCCATTCCACTTTCTGTTAAATCAATGTGAACTTTCCCTGCTTTCTCCTGTCCTTCGTCTTCCTCTTCTTTTGTTTTTCTCCTTCTTTCTCCTCCTTCTTTTTATCTCCTCTTCCAAATGCATCTCAAACATGACAATATATATAAGATAAAATAAACTCTTTGCCAAAGTTAATCTGGAATGGATCAGGATCTGTTTCCTGGATCACATTTCCTTAGAAATGAGCATTACTTTAAAAATAAAGCTAAAATAAACATAACTTCATAGGACCAACAATATTATGTCTAAAGATTATATTCATGCTGGATTTGGTTAGAACTTTATGTTCGGCTAAATAGGCCATGGGTTTCTGTTAAATTGCAGTTAATGTCATCCATTTCTTCGAAAGTTCCAAAGAATAAATATAACCCTTGAATTTTGATGCAGTTCCATGACTACACTGCATACCATTTTCTCTAGATTACGCAGCACCATACTTGATATTTATGTAAGCAATATTGTGAGAATACACATTTTCTTCCCCCAGAATTGCAATGTGTTCAACAGCATAGGCCTGCCTACTTTGAGAAAACTTGAGATAGGAGCATACGAACTTTTGGTACAGATAAATTAGAAAGTTCGAAAACAACACCTGACTTTAAAGCAATTCTATAATAGAACAGTTTTGTATGCAATGAGATATTCATAATATTAAATTTTCTAGGCCTTTTTTTTTACATACAGCTTTTCAGTATCCTACCTATCACACGAAATGAAGAACCCATATTCATAGAGCAGTTTTCTACTTTAAATTGTTTTAAAAATAATTATGTGATATTCCAAGCTTTGGGTAGAAAATAGGTAGACAGGAGCTTTTACAGGACATTGTTTTAAATGTGACTTATATGGGTAAGGATGCAATATGTATAAATGGTAAAGTTTAATCAGAACCATGGACACAAAATCAACACAGATATAGATTTCTGTGGTTTTTTTATTCCAGGGAAGGGGAATTTAGCCCGCAAAATAGGATGTGTATTCCTAAACCAATAATTAACTTAGAAAAAAATAGTTGAGGTGGATTTTCTGAGTCATTGGGATATGGTCTTCGAGTCATCTTTCTAATTAGTTGGGGGCATCCATCAGCACACTTTGCTAAGTTGAAAGATATGGTGCAGTGTTGCTAGTTTGACAGGTTATTCTATTATATTTCAGTGGGAATGTTCTAGCAAACAAAGCTTTAAAAAATAGCATTTTAAAACATAGGTGAAATGAATAACTGTTCAAAAACTTTGTAGCCATACTTACTGGGGAAAGATACAGGACAAATGAATGCCTTTCGAATTATTGTTTGAAATTTTTACTTCCAGTGCATGCAACCACTCCAAAATAGATATTTATCATATCAATTCATGGAGAAGCAAGATGATGGCTATAGAATGAGGCTAACAACATGGAATCTCTCAATCTCTCATCCACCCTTCTACTACACTGTCTGATTACATGGTGCTTTTGATATCTTTGCCCCCAAAGCAGTGGCCCTCTAGGCAGGCAGGCACAGAGAATGACAGTGGAAGAAGATTAGTAATATCTTACTAATTATTACTTACTGGGATTAGTAATATCCCAGGCATATTACTCAAGGAGTGGATCATTGGAATTAATTCCAGAAGCATGGTGAAGATAGAGAGTGATTGCCAAGGATGCAGGTCCAGAGGATCAGACAAACTGGAGGATGACACCTTTTTCTTCTACTTACTAGTGGTATTACTTTGGAGGAGTTTTCTTTTTCATGCTTTAGTTTTTCTTTTTTTTCTTTTAAAGATTTTATTTATTGACACAGAGAGAGATCACAAGTAGGCAGAGAGGCAGGCAGAGAGAGAGAGAGGAGGAAGCAGGCTCCCTGCTGAAGAGAGCGGGGAGCCTGATGTGGGGCTCAATCCCAGCACCCTGAGATCGTGACCTGAGCTGAAGGCAGAGGCTTTAACCCACTGAGCCACCAAGATGCCCCCATGCTTTACTTTCTATAATTATTCAATGGAGACAAATAATACCTCAGGGAATTTCTTTGAGGATTAAATCCAATTAGGTACAAAGATACTATTAATATTACCATTATCGCTTTTGCTTTCATTCAAAATTTTGTTTGCATACAGCTGCTATTCTGAAAGCCCAACAAATCTAAATGCATTTATTAAGAATTGTGATGGACAATCAATCACACAGTCCTTGATTTCCTCTTATATCTATGCTATAACAAGCTCTTCTTGCTGCACTTACATATGAGAAGGCAGATAACTAAGCTTGCAATTAAACTAAGAAAAAAAATAGCCACTTGGTTCTCTAAAAGAGACCCAGATGGATTCATTGCCTGGAGTTTAGATTAATGTCCAGCAGTCTAACTTTGCCCTTGGTCAGAAGGGGAGGAATGAGAAAGAGATAAGCAGTCCCTGACGTCCAGAAATTGGTCTGGTCCTGTTAGCCAAGGCTTAATGCTGCTCTAGGCTGACCTGGTACTCACTCGCTAGGCTCGGTGTTCTTCTCTTAAACATAAACAATTTTCCAGAACATCAGGATGAGACAAAGTCACTTTATGATTCAAGACAAGAACAAGGTCATTCTGTAATTGTGTTTGAATGAAGACAAAATACATACATTTGTCCAAGCCATAACAATAACCAAACATTTTGGGCACCTGGGTGGCTCAGTGCATTAAGCCTCTGCCTTCTGCTCAGGTCATGATCTCAGGGTCCTGGGATCGAGCCCCGCATCGAGCTCTCTGCTCAGCGGGGAGCCTGCTTCCTCCTCTCTCTCTGCCTGCCTCTCTGCCTGCTTGTGATCTCTCTCTCTCTGTCAAATAAATAAATAAAATCTAAAAAAACCCAAAAAACCAAAAACCTTTTCTGCCCCTGGCCAATATGAATGTTGTTTCTTTATTCAGTAGCTTTTAAGTCTCAATATAGTCTTCCTTCTTTCTAGATAAAATTAAGAAACACAATCATAGAATTACCCCTACTTCCTGATGCACACAACCCAAAGAAAACCCCACCACCTTACATTCTCCCTAAAATTACATTCTCTCCTGACACAAGCCTAAATCTATGAGTGTTTTCTGACACCCTTTACTGAGATGCCTCATGATTCTATATGGTGTGTGTTCTCCCTCACTCCCACAAGTTGTAATAAATCCAAGTTGTTAAATTTTAGGTGCATTCCTGATGGTCTTTGGCTGGAGAATGTGGACAAAGCTGAGTAAATTATGTAATATTGAAAATGTGAATGTGAGCTAGGTGAACTGCTATAAATGTTTTAAAAAAAAATCAAACGGAGTGACAGTTTTACTTCCCCAGATCTCTAAACAGAGTTAATCTCTTTTGCTCTTTTGATACCAGCATGGATTAGCTTACTTTGGAAATGAAAAAAATGGCAAATGGATTTTTTCATGATGGACCCAGGCTCCTTTGGAGAGCAATCGTCTCTGCCATGTATCCTCAGGGAAAATATTTTACAAAGAAAAGAAAAAACCCCTGAACACCATACTCTGACTTATAAAACTTTTTCTTCTTGAGCAGTAAAATTTTAGTTACTACCTTATAATAATAATTGTTAGGATTGGGTGGGTAGAGAGGAGTTCTGGTTTACCAAGTGTCCTGACTAACTTGAATGTTAATAATCAACAATAATGTGCAGAAATAAAACAACCTTGAACTTGCCAGCATTAGGAAGGGGGGAACATTAAGAGAAAGAAGAAGGAATGATGTGGATTGTTCAGTAATATTTTAGGAAATAGAGGAACATTGTACAGGCTGGAGGGTTTCTATGACCAGCTAAGAGCAGTGTCAGAAAAGCTTACAGAGAAGCAAAACAGAGCTGCCATTTGGGAGGAAAGCAGTGATATCTATATACATAAACGTAAATTCATCGTATTCACATAAGAATATATAAGGAACTGATAATAGTGGCTGCCTCCAGGCAAGAGGACTAAGTGGTTGGTGGGTTAGAGATGGGAAGGGAGATTTACTTTTATACACACACACACACACACACACACACACACACACACACACACACACACACA
>LNAC01000371.1:1055069-1166648 GCA_002007465.1 Ailurus styani | reverse complement strand
CGGGGGGGGGGGGGGGGGGTGGGGTGCCAAGGTGGCTCAGTTGATTAAGCTGCTGCCTTTGGCTCAGGTCATGATCCCAGGGTCCTGGGATCCAGGCCCATATCAGACTCCTTGCTCAGCAGAGAGACTGCTTCTTCCTCTCCCTCTGCCTGCGGCTCTGCCTACTTGTGCTCTCTATCTCTCTGTCAAATAAATAAATAAAAGTCTTAAAAAAAAAATCTAGCTTCCAGCATCGTGGTGCAGTTTTAGTGAAATAAAGCACAGATGCACTTAGCTCAGTGACTGCTGCCTATTCCTTCCTGTTTCTTTCACGTTTGCCAATTATGTTCCTCCCACCCCCCCACCCCCCGCCCCAGCCCACTTCCTTGGAGTGACCAGCACTGTAACCTGTAACAAGAGAAGACCTGTCAGGACAATTGGGCAGAGAGGAAAGGTAGAGGAGGTGGGGGCACAGTCCTACCCTGCATAGAGACTAGAGAAGAGTGGCCAGTAATTCCTCTATTAGATTCCTCAGGCTACCAAAACAAATTACCACAAACCTGGTGGCATAAAACAATAAACATTTATTCTCTCATAGTTCTGGAGGTTAGAAGTCTAGAAACCAAGAGTTCAACAGCACCATGTTCTTTCTGGGGCTTCTGTGGAAAAATCCTTCCTAGCCATTTCCTAACTTCTCGGCTTTGGGCAATCCTTGCCCTGTCTTGGCTTGTAGCTCCATCCCTCTCACCTCTGGGTCTGAAGCCTCATGGCCTTCTTCCCTGGGTCTCTGTGTATCCTCTCCTCTTTCTATAAGGACAGACAGCAGTCGTTGGATTTAGCCTTACTCTAATCAAATGTGACCTCATTTTAACTTGATTACCTCTGCAATGATCCTATTTCCAAATAAGGTTACATTCATAGGTACTAGAGGGCTAAGATTTAAACCTATCTTTTGGGAGGAAATAATTTAACCCACTAACTCACTTCCATCAGAAAACACATTCTTAGTAGTGTAGATTGGGAAGAATGGTAATAACTAATTTTAGGTCTGGCTATTCCCATCCACCTGTATTTCCACTAAGGAAGGACCAGTACATTTTTCTAAAAGCATGAGAGAGCCGTCAAATACACAAAATGGCCCCCAACCCCAGCTTATGCTCCCAACCTAATGCTTTACAAATATTCTGCCCACATTTCTCAGGAAAGAGCATTCTTTAAGCTTCAGAATGTGCTGTGCAAGATTATACCCATATAGGTTTATGTTCTGTGTATTAAAAGTCTCATTTTCCAGTTTCCTTTATTTCTTATGTTTTTATATTCTTAGAATTTATTCTAAGTTCTGATCTTTATATCTTGAATCAATCCTAAAAAATATACTAGCATCAGTCAGAGGGTGAAGAAAATAAAATATTAAAAAATTTTAAAAAGTGAATCAGTATTACTTATTGGACATTTCTGTGTCCATCACTAAAGGTTCAAGCAAATTATGCCTGTTTTAACAAATAGTTTAGCTAAACTCAAATGCAGAGAAGGAAAAGAGCCAATTTGGGGGATTGACTTCAGACATACCACGCACTATGAGGCTGTGTGTTTCGTTGGAACAGATTTTATCCACCATGTCCAGGTAATGGAAAGAGAAGTCATACAGAAATTCTGCCAGACCATAATTACCTATTCTTTAGTGTGCTCCTATTATTTATTGGGCACTGAGATAATAGATTCATATTCATTATTTTATTTAATTTTCTCAGCAATGCTGATAAGTCAGCATTTTACCGAAGAAGAAATAACAGAGGCTTAAAGAGATTACATAAAGATATATTTGAAGACTGTATCAACTGGTAAGTAGAGACCAACCAAATTAGGTCTGTTTCTAAAGTCTCTGATTTTAGCAAAGGTATTGCATTGATTGAAGGAGGCGTGATATGTCTAGGCCTTTTAGATGATTTAAGTCTTAGGATGCAATTTTGGAAAAAACAGAACAAAACAAAAACAACTTTACATCTTGTATCTTAGAATGAACTTGTATCTTATAATATCTTAGAATGAATGTTTGTTTGATTGGCAATTAATTCTATTAGTTCCAAAGGCATTCAATCTGCTTCTCAGCCCCCTCCATAACAGTTCTTACCTCTACCTACTGGGAATGAATTATCTGCTTTTTTTTTTCTTTTTTAAATTAAGTGTTGCTGAGGGGGGCGGGGAAAACCAACTTTCCCAGGGCTTTTGCAATTCAAAAAGGAAATCGAACATAAATTTAGTAGTAAAAAATGAACTCAGCCCTGATGACTCATTTCAATAACACTGTAAGAAAAGAAGAAAATCAGTTAGAAAAACTGTTTCTAGTATTTGCTTAGACTTCATCTGTAACCATGAAGCTGATTTCTTTGGCACTAGAATGTTAGGAACTTCCAAGGTTACCCAAACACTATGTTTTAGTAAAGTTCTCAAATCACTCTGGTTCCTCTAAGGGTTAGATCAGAATATTCCAAATATTTTGTATATTTTGATTATCAAATTATTTGCAGCACTCACATTATGTGCAGTATAGGCACAGACTGACACAGGTCAAGTGTAAAGTAGGAACTTAACACATTGCAGGTAAATTAAGTCAACCCATATGTTACATATTGTGTTTGGTTTTCTACATATTATTTTTATGTCAATAAAGTTGAAAATAAAACACAGGAACACATGTAGGTAAAGTGAGAGAATCTGAGTCAATAGTAGAAAAAAAAATAAGGTGAAAATGCTCATAATTGATGGGGACAGAATTGAAGCCAGGTCTGAGTTCCTTATACACCCTAGCATCCAAATTTTTAACAATCAAGGGAAAGACAGAAATATAATCTGTTACTTGAATCATTGTGGGGAAAACAAAAAAACAAAAAGCACACCAGTTCAGAAGGAGCACAAGCAGATCTAGTGCTAAGCCTTTTTGAATGAGTCCTCACTGAGTAGAAAATTACATTATAATGAGCAATAGGTTTAGAGCAAATAAGACCTTACATTTTCAAAGGGTGTTTCTTCTACCAACCTTCACTATGGTTTGAAAGCACTGTGGGCTAAATGCCAAATAATAAAAAAAAAACTATCATGGGAATAGATGGAATTTGGAGGATGCTAGCTCCCTAAACTACACATATCATTGTTAATTATGTAGTTTTTTTCCTTCCTAAGGTATTTTACTGTAGAATTTACTTACTTGGCATTGTGAACAATGGCATGACTATTTTTGATTGCCAGAGGATTCAGAGAATGTAATCATATTAGGCATTAAAGAAACTGCAAGCAAAGGTTTAGAGGAGGGTGTTTTAATAAATCACTTTAAAGAGCATTTCTTCCTGTATTGTTTATTTCAAACAATAGGTAGAACTTGGAGCCTCCAGGCAGTTTGCCTTTACATTTTCTGGTCTTTGCATTTTCCTGTAAAGTGAATCTAAAGTCTGTCCTGTTTGCTTTGATGTCATTTCCATCATTTAATAAATCCTCTTATAAAGAAGCAACAGGTGTATCACCAGTTATGGAAAAAATGCTCTTCTTTATTTTATTATTATTATTTTTTTAAGTAGGCTTCATGCCCAATATGGTGCCCAACCCAGGGCTTGAACTCATGACCCTAAGATCAAAACCTGAGCTGAAATCAGGAGTCTGACACATAACCAACTGAGCACCCAACTGCCCCAGAATGCTCTTCTTTAAATTGCCTGCATTGAGAGGTACAAGCGATTAGACACACTTAACATCATTGCATAGTAGTTCTGTGAACTTGGATATATTTTTAACCTCTCTGAGACTTAGTTTTCTCATCTATAACGTTACATATTGTGTAATGTTATGCATTACATATACATATTGTGACAGTTAGGGTTCATTGGTTGCTAGCAACAGATAGACATTGGTAAACTGAACAGAAAGAGAATTTATTGGAAGGATGTTGTGGAAATTCACAGAATATATAGAAAAAAACCAGAAATTATGGATGGACAGGAAGTAGGGATGCCAGGGAGGGGTTCAAGAGGCAGAAATACTTCATAATATTTTCAGAGACCATTGCTATAATAAATACTCCCCACTGCTTATCCCTCTACCCTTTAATTACTCTGATCAACTTTCTGGGTTCCTGGAAAGTCCACTTGGCTTAACTTGACAGTTTCAGTAGGTGAGCACAGAACATTTTGATTTACAGACTTGCAAAGATTACATACAATGGATGAGAGGTAATGCCCCCAAAGGGTACTTGCCACAAGAAAGGTAAACAAGTGCAATTGCCTTTAAAAAAGGGAGGGGGGGAGGAAAAAATATCTCCATTGCATTTATGGTGGAGTCCGGTAAAGATTACATGATAAAACATTCATAAAGCCTTTGACACATAACAGATTATCCAGGAATGTAAACTCTGTGAGGGAAGGCATCTCGCTTTATTCATCGCCTCATTTGAAGTGACTTATATTACTAATTTGCAAAATTAAGTGCTCAGTTAATGGTGGTTGAATGTAGACTCTTAGGATATATTCCTTTCCTTCCTTATTTCTGCCATCCTGATTCCTTTACTGGTTAAACTTGACCAGAGATGATAGTTTCTAGTAAGATATCTACTCAATAAATGGCCTTTAACAGCATCAGATACTTGTACATGATCTTTGGATTTCCAGTCTTTCACTGAAGTAACAAACCATCTGCTGGGCATTGGAGGGTGGTGGCATTTCCCTCAACACATGTATGAGTGAAATCATATCTACTTTTCTATCTGAATGTCTAGTTCTGAGAATCAGAGCTCTTTTGCTTTACTTTCTCTGTCTTGCTTACCTTTTTCCCTGATCTTAAATGCCATTTTCCTCTGGATATTGTTTTACATAACAACATAATCATGTGTTATTTATTTCCCTGATCAAAGCTGCTAGGTGAAACTGAGTGTCACAAAAGGATCCAGAGCTTGCCCACTGCAGCTGCAAGTGAAGCATCTAGAAGTTGTCTCTTAAAGAAGACAGCACCATTTATATTCATATAATTTGGTGCTTCTAAACATTATGACAAGTTGTCTGCTTCTTAATGGTGCTGGGCAGGCAAAAATAAGATTATCTAAAAATAATTAAAGGTTACCTTGATATATCCAAATGAGAATTGGAAGAACTTTGAATTATATTGTCCAAACTGCTTGTGATAAAGGATGCTAATTTATGCACAGCCAAAAGCAAACAATCTTTGTTGACCCTTTGTGTGTTGAAGGGTGGTAGGACAAAATGAAATAAGTATAAAGAATCTAGGGTTTTGAATGTTGCTCCTACCATTACAAGCTGTATGACTCCTCTCTGAATCTGAATTTCCTTTCCAGAAAAATGGGCATACTCTGCCTGAATGGTTGTTATAGAGATCAATGTATTAATGATTATAATTCACCTAGAGAAGTGACACACAAAGATATTCAGTCATAATAGACCCTCAACTCTGCAGGATAAAGAGACCCATGCTAGTCTGAGAGATACTTTCTTATAGGTTAAGAAATTCCCACTAATATTCAGGATGCCTAAGATCAAACCATACATCTATCATGATGTAGATCTAGATCTATCTAGATCAAAGATCAATCATGAGGTAACTGTGTGAACTTAGATAAATTGTTTGAACTTTTAGTTTCAGATACCTCATATGTAAAATAAGGAAAAGAATCCTTATTCTGTCTAGCTAACAGGGTTTTAATGAGAGCTCCCTGACACATGTGAAGTTGTGAATAGTGAGTTCTTATTAATTATAGCAACATTCCGTGAGAGTAAATAACCTCTTCCATTTATTTTGGACTTATTCTGCGCTAGACCCAGTACTAATTCAGTAGTATACATTGTCACAACAATCAAATAAAGTTGATAATCATATTCTTCCATTTCATATTTGAGGAAACTGTGGCTTAAACTACTTAGAAATATTTTCTATATTAGTTTCCTAAGGCTGTTGGAACAATGTACCCCCAAAGGGGGTGGTTTAAAATGGACACTTAGTCTTTCACAGCTATTGAAGCTAGGAGTCCTGTTGACATGGTCATGTTCCCTCTGAAACCAGTAGGAGCATCCTTCCTTGCTTCTTTCTAGCTCCTGTTGGTAGCACTCAGTCTTTGGTATTCCTTGGCTCTTAGATGAATCAGTATAATTTCTGTCTCTGCCATCACATGGAATTCTCTCTCTGTATTTCTGTGTCTCTTTTCCTTTCTTATAAGGACACCACTCATATTAGACTAACACCCACTCCAGTGATCTCATCTTAACTTGATTACATCTGCAAAGACCCTATTTCAAAATAGGGTCATATTCATTCACAGTAACCAGAGGTCAAGGCTACAACATGTCTTTTTGGGGAACACAATTCAACTTCTAACATTTCAAAAGGCCAACTATCTAGAAAGCGTTACATATTTGATCCTAGGCATGCTGTTTCTTCAACTTGAGTTCTTAAGCCATAAGATTTAAAGAAATCCATTTATTTGGATGGTAGATGAGCCACAACTGGTACCTGGGCTTCAGGATTCCCAGGTGACTGACTTTCATTCCCTGCTAGGCTACTACTCAGAAATAACATTACAAGCTAAAAGCTGCAACTGTTTTGGGGCTCCTGGGTAGCTCAGTCTGTTGAACATCTGACTGTTGGGTTCATCTCAGGTAATGATCTCATGGGTTGTGAGATCAAGCCTGTATCTGGCTCTGTGCTTAGTGGAGAGTCTGCTTGAGATTTTCCCCCTCTGTCCCTCACCCCACTTGCTTTCTAGCTTTCAAATAAAATCTTAAAAAAAATAAAAATAAAAATAAAAAGCAGCAGCAGTTTCTATCCATTTTAAGAGGTAATGGCTTGCTGTTGTGTTTAAGGTCCTGTTTCATAAAAAAGGTGGAGTGAAGAAGGCTATTTTAGTGAATAGTGAGGAAGTGATATGCTTTTTTTTTTTTCGACTCTCAGCCTATGTTCTTGGGTGTTTCTGATCTATCCCCAAACCTGTTTTGAAAGTTGGTATATACAAAGGTAGTGATCCTCAGGGGCACGTGCACCCGAATGTTTATAGCAGCAATGTCCACAATAGCCAAACTATGGAAAGAACCTAGATGTCCATCAACAGATGAATGGATAAAGAAGATGTGGTATATATATACAATGGAATATTATGCAGCTATCAAAAGAAACGAAATCTTGCCATTCGCAACGACATGGATGGAACTGGAGGGTATTATGCTGAGCGAAATAAGTCAATCAGAGAAAGACAATTATCATATGATCTCTCTGATATGAGGAACTTGAGGGGCAGGGTGGGGGGTCGTGGGGGGTAGGGAGGGAAAAATAATGAAACAAGATGGGATGGGGAAGGAGACAAACCATAAGAGACTCCTAATCTTACAAAACAAACTAAGGGTTACTGGGGGGTGGGAGGGTAGGGATAGGGTGGATGGGATATGGACATTGGGGAGGGTTTGTGATTTGGTGAGTACTGTGAAAGATGTAAGCCTGATGATTCACAGACCTGTACCCCTGGGGCAAAGAATAAAAATAAAAAATTATAAAAAAAAAAAAAAGAAAGTTGGTATATAATAGCCTTGGTCAATAAGAATATTCTATTTCCCTGGTTTCACCAATAGATTATAGGATGGGCAAGCAAAATCAACCAGGTCAATGGGACTCAAATCCAAAACTCATATCCAAAAATGTCCAGAAGAAAATATTAAAACAGTTTTTGTTCCCCAACCCATGTAGAGTCGTTAACTGTGAAGAGGCAGATCTGGAGCTAGTGGTGGCCAGCTTCCTAGCACAGTGTCATAAATCTTTTGGGCATAAGGGTGACAGAGAAGAAAGTGATGTAGAGAAATGGAGAGTACCTGGATTCAGATGCTGCTGATGTTAAATTATTCCTGAACTTTTAGTTTATGTGAGACAATAATTTTTATTTTTCTGCCTAAGCCAGTCAGCTCTACATTTGCAATCAAAGTAGCAGTGGCTTACTGGAATTTGAGGCCTGGATATTTGTAGATTATGGTGATAATTTATTTAGAGCTTGTGCTATTGGGGTGAATGTAGAGCACAAAATCAGCCATTAATACCTGGCTTGCTAAAATGTGACACAAAGGCCACTGGGGGTGAAGGAAGGGTTCGGAGAAGGGCATAGGCCTTTGGAATGCTGGGCGGGGAATTGCCTTGCCGAAGCTTTCTTAGCACAAACAGGCACCCTGTGATCTAAAAGAGGTCTGCATTGTCCCTTAGGCTATGTTTAGCAGACCATGCATATTAGCATATTGTGTCTTTTCCATAAACAGGTCCTCCTAGTTTCAGTAAGAGCCCTTCTCACACATCACGTGCTTGAGAAACCGGGATAAGGATTTGTGGGTATCCTGAAGGACCAATAAAAGCAGAAGCAAAGAAGAGCAAAGGGTTTTTGTCTCTGAGCATCGACCCCCTTGCCTGCTCCTCTCTTCCACAGCAAAGTTTGGAGTCATCTTTCATCCATCAGTACAGGGATTGCTGGCCATTCTGGGCATTGTGCCTTCCTTAAGATTGATTTCTTACATGAGGGAGTGAAGAAGTAGGTTCTCATGAGAAAAATGTCTGATCTTGATATAATCAAAGCAAAAGAAAATACCATTATCTTAGATGTAACTTAAATACCCTCTCAGTTATACATATCCTAAGGAAAAAATTCAATCACGTTCACAATTTTGAAGTGTGCTCTCAGCAGACAACCCAGTAGCCACCATGAACTCTTCTGTACATACTGATCACTTTTTCTCAGATTCTTCTTGGAACCTCATTATAATGGGCATATCCTTGAATGAGAACTTCAGCAGATTCTACTTCTCTTCACATTGATTCTCTGGTTATTTCCTTAAAGTTTGTAAGGCAACTTGATTTCAAAGTCACATGTTTTGCTAAGAAAAGAATTGGAGAAAGATGATTAATGAATATGTGCCTCAATAATTTATTTCACTACCCATTATAGCTGATAGATAAGAACAAGTTTCTCAATTGTCAAGCAATCTGACAAATTGTAAAAATAAAACCAAGGCATTATGAAGCATCTTTTCAGGAGATATGCATGGTTATCAGGGAGATTTATAGTTCACAGTTTTAAATTACAGATGAACTATGGATGACAGTGGAAGAAAATGAGTGAAAATATAAAAGTCTTGCTAAAAAAAACCACCAGTCTTTCTTTAGATCAGAATGAAAACAGGACATTAATAGATGAGTGTACATTTTAGATGGGTTTCATTAGGCCAAAAACTTGGTGTTTTTATAAAGTAACTTAGCCAAGTTTAGCTTTGCTGGTCTTTCCAATTTTGTGGAATAATTCAGAGAATTGGGGTAAAGATTTAAAATCTCAAATTGTTCCCAATATCAGAGTAATTAGGAGCCCTAGGCTTCAGAAGAAGATTGACATGTGTTTTAGTCTACTTACTAAATCATGACACTTGTGAGCTATGGGCAAATCATCTAATCTCTCTGTAAATCAGCATCCTCATTAGAAAACCAAGAATAATCATAGAACCTGCCTTATAAGGTTTTTGTGACTTTAAGTGACATAAACACAAAAAGATGAGATTGTGGTGTATCTTATATGTAGTAATTTTCTATAAATTATAGAAATTATTATAATGGTGGCAGTTATTTTTAATCACAAATAATTATGTATTTTTCTTATGTATTAAATTTGAAGGTCATAGACCATTAATACACTCAACAAATATTTATTCAGCATCAATTATGTGTCAGGCAGTGGTTCGGTTTGGTGTTATTCACTGGGACATATCAGTGAACAAGACTGACAAAATTGTCTTCCTTTATGGTATCCATTGTAGATGGGAGCTACTCAATAAATAATAACTTAAAAAAGAAATAAGATGAAGAATGTGTTTTAATATAAAGAATTTTGTGGGGAAAAATGAGTAGAGAAAAATAAGGGGAATCGGAAATTCCAGAAAGTACAATTTTCAGTAGGGTTATATGTTAGTCAGGGTTGTCTTATTAGTTATATGGTTCTTACTGGTTTTATACACACATTCCTTTACAAAATCCTTAAAATCTTATATATAATACATATACTATATATATATATATATTACATATGCACACACATATACACAAGTGCAGATTTTAAGTAATTGGCTCAGATATCTGTGGGGGCTGACAAGTAGTGATATCTATATGGCAGGCCAGCATGCTGGTAACTTAGGTGGCATCTGTGTTACAATCTTGAGGCAGAATTCTCCTGGAAGCCTCAATTTTTGCTCTTAAGCCTTCAACTGATTAGATGAGTCCCATTCATATTGTCAAAAGTAACCTCCTTTACTTAAAGCCAACTGATCTTAAGTGTTATACACATTTATAATAAGCCTTCACAGAAGCACTTAGTCTAAGTGTTTAACCGAACAACTGGGTACCATAGCCTAGCCAAATTGACACATATAATAACCATCACAAATAGTCAGGGCAGGTCTTATTAAGAATAAGTGAACTAAGATTTGGATGTAAAGGAGTTATTCATGTGGATATCTACAAGAAGGAATATTCCAGGCATAGGGAATATCCAATCCAAAGCTCCTAAATTTGGGGTGTGCCTGGTATTTCTGATGACCAGCAAAGAGGCCAGTATGCCTAGAGTGGGGTGAAGGAGTGGGATAATAACAAATTGTATGGGCAGAGAGTAAGGTGAAAAAAACAAATAAGGTAGGCTATAGTCTATTTAAGATAGTCTCTAATTAAAGAATAAAAGAAGAATAACTATGGAGTGGGTGAATGTAACAC
This sequence comes from Ailurus styani, assembly GCA_002007465.1. Taxonomy (NCBI): domain Eukaryota; kingdom Metazoa; phylum Chordata; class Mammalia; order Carnivora; family Ailuridae; genus Ailurus; species Ailurus styani. The sequence continues at coordinate 1,155,899 of LNAC01000371.1, read as the reverse complement.
TAAATTGGTAGGCTATAGTAATATATATCTGTAAAAATATTTGAAGTTAAGATATTTCTTGGAATGATCTTGGGATAGTACAGGTCTGAAGAAGGTCAAAGAATGGATGGATACTGTGATAGAAATAGAAAATATGCTTCCTTAAGAAGCAAAAAGAGAAAGAAGTTATCCCTTCCAACCTTGGGATATAGGCTTCCTGAAGGTAGGTATTAAGTATGGCTTGCTTACTGTTTTTTCCCCAGGACTTAGTGCAGCACATTGTATGTTGTAGGTATTATTAATATTAAAAAAAATAAAAGAACCCTCTACTTATACCCAGTTACTTATAGATGCATCTCAATTTTGGAAAACCATTAATCCTAATCTATAGACACTGGAATGCTTTCTTCATTATATTCCAGTACTCTTACTATTTTCTTTCCCCATTCCCAATATGGTCTCATTTCTGCCTGGATCTTGAGCCTTTTGTTCATCTGCCATTTGTGGTCTCCAGTGAGGGTAGAGAGTAGAACCCACCTCCTGTAATTGATGCCTCTGATGTTGGCGTAAGTTTTCCCAGACTTTCTAGATCTTGGAAATATCAGTGGATAATATGGAAAAAAATATTTTGATCAAGTGAATGCATATCATGGTCTTTGATTTATAGGGGATTTTTGAACCACAGAGATAAGGATAGAGGCCCAGTCAGTTAGGTGAGAGATCTTCACTTTAGAATAATGGAAGCTGATAGGAGAGGTGATTGAGATACACATACTCATAAATGGAATATGAGAAAGGTGAACATAAATTCATCAAATTCTTACATATTATAGCAGAAGTCTTCAACTAGTTTGGGATAAGTAATAATTTATATCATAACTAATGCAATTAAGGGTAAAAGGAAGTAAAGGTTAAAAATATAAATAGATTCAAGAATGGATTGATTAATTTTTGGAGCACAAAGCCATAGTGTTATTGGGGTAGCATACTTTCATAGAAGAATACTCTATAACTTAGATATTGATGGTGGTATACTGGAGATGTTTAACAGTAGGCTCTCTGATAAAAGAACATGCATTTATATATGTACTTAAGTTTATAATAAATTTTAATGATATAAATGTTACATGGCACGTTTACAAATAATTATGAAATTAAACAATATTCCTTATTGTAAATTCCACCCAATCAAATGATTCTCAACAAATGATTTTGTCAGACTCTTCTATTTGCAGCTTACCTATGATTGCAATTCAACAATGATCTAACAAAATCAGACTGCAACAAATGCTTGATTACTATCATATTTGACAAAGGAGTCACTCATGACATTGAAAAATGAGTGTAGAAACAACATCAGTGTTTGACTGAGATTTTAATTTACTTTAATGAGTAAGATTGCAACTTTATTCATTCTTTAATCATGCAAGCAATTTCTTGCAGAACTAGATAATAGTTTTTGAATGCCGGAAGCATATTTTCTCATTTTGGGGGGAAATTTATAACATAACACCTGGAGACATGATCCACTTTAAATTTAATCTTCATTATTAACATTTTCCCATCACTTTAAATTCTAGACAATCAACAAAATGATAAATCAACCCTAGATTTCTAGCATTTAATGGTTTTCATGATGTAAATACTCCCAGCATGGCCAAGTTCAAACTACCAATATGATGTCCCTGAACTTGGAATTGGGAAGAGATAAATTATATAATAATTTATGTATATATTATATATTATAATGTATATTATATAGTATTTCCATTATACAGATAAAATACATAGAAGTAAACTAAATACCATAGTTAATAGTGAAATATAAAAAATAACTAGGAAGTGATTAGTTTTTAATATTTATTACCTTTGTTTTCAATATAATTTTTCCTTTTTAAGTTTATATAATGTAATTTTTTTAATGGTAGCTGCATTTAAAAACTAGTCGTCAGGATTCCTGAGTATATAGCACTTGGTCCTTGCTACCTAGTACTAGCAGCTTCAGTATACCACTAGATACGACCACAGGCAAGAGAAATTGTCCTTTCCACACCTTGTCTTTTGATATATATCTTAAACATAGAACCTATATTCAATAGAAGAAATATTTCACCCTGCATGCCATTACTTATAGTATTCTTCTGTCTCCTAGATACTACTATACTTTCAGATTATTTTCTTTAAATGGAAAAAAAAAAAGGCAATTCCTCTCCCCCTCCCCATCTTTTCAGCCATAATAGCTAGGGAGAAGTAGCCACATGGACTAAAGTATGTTTTTTCAAAATCCTTTTCCAATTTGCAGGATTAGGTACTTCATGATAGAGTACATAAGAACCCAACAGGAAACATCATAAAATCTGGTTTTATTAGTCGTTTTTGTTCCCCTTTTATATGGATATCATTTTTTTTCTCAGTAACCAACTTGGGATTATAAATTCTGGCTTGAGGGCGCCTGGGTGGCTCAGTGGGTTAAAGCCCCTGCCTTCGGCTCAGGTCATGATCCCAGGGTCCTGGGATCGAGGCCCATATCGGGCTCTCTGCTCAGCAGGGAGCCTGCTTCCTCCTCTCTCCTCTCTCTCTGCCTGCCTCTCTGCCTACTTGTAATCTCTCTCTCTGTGTCAAATGAATAAATAAAATCTTTAAAAAAAAAAAAAAAAATTCTGGCTTGAGTGCAGTTTGCTTTGCCTTCCTTTAGCTTTCCTAAAGCTGCTTTGCAAAAATATCCATAGTCTATCACTCATTTTAGTTCTATTTATAGTTCTTAACACCTTACCCCCATTTTTAAAAGATTATTTCCATCAGATACTAACATATCTGTAGTAAGTGTCCTTAAAACATTAGCAATCTTCATTGTAGTTTTCTGATGAAATAATTATTTTTTTTGGAACATATGGTTATAAAAGTATTTTTAGATACTTACAGCCATTTTGAACATGAACCCAAATTCTTGCCCAATATAGTGCTGCAAAATAATGTTATTTCCACCTCCACCCAAAAAAGCAAATTTAACCATGTAATTTTCAGAGCAGCTCTATTTTCAATTGGACCAGGTGCCTTAATTCCTGAAGGTATTATTGATTAATTTACAAATGATCTCACTGCATTGAGACCTCAGCTTTTCTAGTTATTCACTTCTGGCAAGTTTCATTGTAAGTATGTGACCCATGTGACTTAGTACATCCATCAGTGATGTTAAAGTAATGGTACATTCATTAATCACATCCTAAGTAATGAGTTTATTGGGTAGAAAAACAAATTGGAAGCATGGAGTTTTATGTTTGTTCAGAAAAGATGTTAACAGATGACATTTTGTAGGCTAATCATTTATAAGCATGCCTATTTTCTTTTGGCTATTTATCACACTAAGAACTTATGATATTTTACTTTAAACTTATGAATAAATATCATATATGGAAGTTGGATAAACTGGAAAGTTCTTAGTTTAGTACAACAAATAAATCTAGTTTTTCCAAATAATTATTCATATTTTTCCAAAATAATGCTTATAGTGGGTTATTCTAAGGCAAAATATATTTTTAGGCTTGTATGAATGCTAAATAGTATTGACATTCTTTGTAATGAAAATGAGACAGGTATTAGTTGAACCCACAAAGTCGATTTACGATTCTAATGGCATAAGAAGTCTTTATGTAATTATTATGGAGCTAATTGGGATTCTAAGTAGATTTTATATTTTATAACTATGAGGTTGCAGATAAGAAAGTCTGTTGGTTATAGCTTTGAAAAAAAACCAAACAACTAACCAAAAACTAAAAAAGATTATGTCAGGGAGGGAGAATTTTCTCTGTTCTTCAGGGTCCTTCTAATAAGACTAAGAATCAAACTGATGGATTAACAAATTTGCTCCTGACAAATGAATTGGAGCAAATCAAATTTAATTTCCTATGTACAGTGAATCCACACAAACATGAGATTCCAAAGACAGGCAAAAATGAAGTATATATTTCATTTCAAACTTAGGAGAAGAAGGGAGTGGTCTGGGACTTCAAATAAAAGAAATGTAGTTCACAGGAAGATGAAAAAGAGTAAATGTTTGGCAAACAAATGTTTGTTGTGCCACTCATAAATAATGGGACATAGAGGACTGTGACCAAACAAACAGACCTTGCTAGGTTCCTCCCTGTCTACTATGCCTAGTTCATAGTATAACTTTATCTGTAGTGATAGCTCTGTTACTAGAGCAGGTCCTTTATCTAAATTCTTCTTAGGCAGTTGAAAGGGAAGTAAACAGTTTTTCCTGAATCTGCTGGGGTTTGATTGCTTCTTAACTCAAAAATAATCTTTATTCCAATGTGACCCAACTTGGGGAAACTTGCCCTTAGCCTTACAATAACTATTTTCTGCTCCTTCCCTAATCTCCTTCACGTGGAGATCATAAATGACAAATTTTGCCTGGTGAGTTAATAGTGAGACTGTCAGATAGGGGTGTCCAAAAATTGTCTTTTACAAGTAAACAGTACTCTTTCCTTTGTGCCTTTCTCCTGCTGCTTAAAATGTGATGTGTCCAGGTTAAGAGTTCCCTCTCCAAGATAATGAAATGACCATGAGATTTGAAGCTAAGTACTGTCTAGTAACTAGAGAAAGATCCTGGATCCCTGGTACAATGAAGCCACATACAGATCGCTCATCTGCGGACTTCTTTCTCTGGGTCTTTACTTCTCATAACTGAGTCTAACTGTGCTTAATAGACATGTTAACATTAACTCATTTATTCCACACAAATCAGGCAGGTTTTATTATTAACATCAACATTCTACAGATGAAGAAAGAATTGCAGAGACTAACGAAATAACTTGCCTAAAGTCAAAAATCTCAGTAGGGAGTTAAACAAGACTTTGAACTGAGGCAAGGCTTTCCTAGGGTTTCCCAACTGTTACTTACATGAGAAAGAAGAAAATTCAACTCAGTGTTTTTGGTAAAAGCAGTGAGCATCCATAGCACTAATAAATATAAAGTGGCAGGTACAATTCCTCACAATTTTAATAGAACTTTACGAAGTATCATCGAGTTACCTCATGTTCTGGATGTCAGTGTGAGAAATTGAGCCTCGGTGATACTGACTTAGAAAGGCTTTAATGTTGTGTAAAGTGCTAAGGTCAGTCTTCAAAATATAATAAGAGAAAAAATTGTTTTTGTAAATATAATTCAAATGTTATGGGTAGAAAGGGCCATGGGGGAAATTCGAAATTATTAGGGATAGATGCTCAGGGTGCTCTTATTCCTGAAAGTTCTTAACAGGATGGTCTGGTTTTTAGAGCATAAAAATTGGTAATGAAATGATTGATAGGTGAATGAAAGCACTTGGTCAGAATGCTAACCTATTTGATACCAGTTCAAAGAGGTGAGATGCTGAATTTATGTATGAAAAATATATTATTTGTCTCAAATACACCTTTTGCCTTAGTCAGATTGATTGATTCTTTTCTGTTTTTCAACTGCTACTTCTGCATCTATGGCTATTCCTTTACTAAATTATGTCCTGTTAACTCATTTCTCCAGATCACTTAAAGCGCAGTTTCAATCCAGCCTTTTTCAAAAAAGGTTTTTGCTGGCTAATCTGGCCTAGCTGTCTTCTCTAGAATCTAGTAATGTCTATTAATTTTACTTTTTTGCATTGTATTGCTTAGAGACCTTGCCAATGGATTCCTTATGTGTCTTTTCAAATACAGAGCGGTAGTACTGTGTGTGTGCATGTACGTGCATAATATTTATAATTATATACTATATAATGTTATATGTATTATATATGTAAAACTATATGATCATATGTGTATATATAACACATACCCATTTACATATACACATACATATTATATATAACATATATATAACATACATACTATATATATAACTTACCCAAGGTGTCCCTAACCATGTGCTCAGACAATACATTCCTGATACATATATTTTATATTTCTAGTTTGTTATTTATTTTTTTTCACTCCAGTTGTTAACTAGGGCTTCTTTGAAATCTAGATAATGATCCATTTTAATCCCTGCTAATTCCATGCCTGTAAAATCCAAATTCCTCATGATTACTACTCATTTCTATGGACTCTTGCTCTCATGCTCTTTTCACCTTTCACCCTTACATAGGCAGACATTTATCCTTTATCCTTTTTTCCAAGTTACTCAAGAAATATGCAAATTTTACAAATTAGTAATATAACTGAAGGGATAAGGGTAGGCAATGGGGGCACCTTCTTATGAAGCACCCAATTGTCTACCGTCTTGCCAGTTTGCTCATATCTCTCACTCCTCCTCCCCACCACGTCCTCCCCAGCATATCCTCTTTAGCTCTAACTTTTCCACTCTCTTGCCCATAGAACGTCAGTTCTTCTCAGCTCCTGAGCAAAATGTGCAAGCCCAAATCCAACAAGGCATGACAGAACAAGGGAACTTTGAATGACCAGATTCCCTGTTCTTTAGGAAATACTTGATATGATAAGAGTTTTTTGTTTTGTTTTGTTTTGTTTTTCCTATTTACTTAGAGACTTACCCACATGTATAAACTGTGGACTACCTCAGTACGAAGAGATGCATTGTCTGAGCATCTGGTTAGGGATGCCCTAGGTAAATACCTGAATTGCCTATTACATATGACATTCTGGAGAATTAAAAGTACACATTCAGTTTAATAAATATTTTTGAGCCCCTATAGTATGTTAAGCACTGGGAATATAAAAATAATAAGAGAAAATCTTTGACTTCAAAGAACTCCCAATCTAGGGGAAAGGCTGACACATAAATGAATCATATGAATATAATTTGGTAAGAATAAATTTAATAAATAAAGTGATAGGGATCTAACAGGGGACTGTAACATGTCTTTTGTGAGAACAGAACAGAACTGAATTTTGAAGAAAGAACAGGAATTATGTAGGCAAATAAAGGTTGAGAGTGGGAGAATGAAGAGTATCCTAAGTAATTGAAAGTGTACAAAGGAGATCTAAAGAAACATTAGGTATGCCTGGGACACTAAATTGAATTCAGTATTTCAGGAGTGTGAGTGTAAGGGTAATGCTGGGAAATGAACCTGGATTTAGAGGAGAGAATACATATCCACATGAAAGAGTTTGTGTTGAAGTCCAGACCCAGAGTTCTGTGCGCCCAGGAGAACCACCATCACAGTGTGCATTGTGGCATAGCTGTAGGGCAAATGGAGCAGGGGACAGACTGAGGCAGTATTCAGGGATCAAAATCAGCCATCCTTGATGAGCAGTTAGTATTTGTAGAAAAGGGAGATTTTAGGAAGACTATGAAGTTTCTTGTTTAAAGCAATTTAAAGATCTGAAGATTATGTTCCAAGAGTATTCTTATGGGCAGAAATGCCAACCACCCTGCCCTTTATTCTTGTAAACTGGACTATATATAAAAGCCCAAAATTGGCTTTAGTTCTGAGTCCCTAGGATAAGTGGGAATAGCTCAACAAAAGTGAATAGCTAAGAGGTTACAGTACCTCTAAGCATCTTTCTGTCATTTGGGTAGTGTGATTGTCCAGTAGTTTCCAAATATTTTTGATAATACACCAATATAGGTAAAATGTTTTTGAATTTCCACCAATATTTTCACATTGATTTTTAAAGAAATTATACAAATGTATCACTTTATCAATATTCTGTGTATATATGAAAACATATATGTAAGATAAAGTTTTGAAACTTCAAGATAAAAAGTAGGAAAAGAAATTCTATTTCTTCCCTACCTTAATGGATGATTTGGCCTTCACTTTGGACAGTGCTGTCTTAAACTAAAAGGGCTATTCCAGGGACGCCTGGGAGGCCCGATTGGTTAGGCATCTGCCTTAGACTCAGGTCAAGACCCCAGTGTCTTGAGATGGAGTCCTTCATCCGGCCCCTTGCTCAGTGGGAAGTCTGCTGCTCCGTCTGCCCCTCCTCCCACTCATCCTCCCTCTCTCTCTCTGTCAAATAAATAAATAAAATCTTAAAAAAAAACGAAAGTCCTGTTCCAGTTGATATGGCATCATCCACAGTCATTCTAGAATTTCTCTGCTACCTGAAATCCGACATAAAGCTAGGTTTACATCTCATTTTCTCTCTCTCTTTCTGTCTCTCTCTTTTTCTATTAGGAGTACTCGTATGGAGCAGTTGAAGAGAACAGCCAGAAGTAGCCAGTAGAACAGCATTGCTCTCATACTTGGGAAATTATAAAACGGACCCGAATAATAAAAGTAGTGCCAGTTGGTTTTGATATGAACAATGAAACTGTATGACATGGTGCTATCAGAACTCCAGTTCTGAGTTCCCTTTCTCAGTTATACTTGAGACGGGAACGATGATGTTCACAAAGGAAGGTTTAGCAATCCCAAAAGAGGGGAATGCTAGCTGAGGTCTGACAGTTTGCCAAGGCCTTTACAAGCTAAGGCTGTCATGTTGCTAATGAATATGATACTCCTGTTGCAACACGTTCCCTTTTCGTTTAAAGGTATAGAATCTCTCCAGTCTGGCACAATGGCTGGGTTTGCTATTTTTTGCTTTTGACAAAACATTAAAGTGGCAAGGTGAACTCACAAAATCTGGACGGGGAAGTAGTAGAACAAATAGCATGAAAGGGACCTAATTCTTCAGCATCTGGGCAGGCATTAGAAGAGGGCCAACACAGTTGAATAAAGATCTTTGTAGAGACCATGAAAGGGACACAGTGACTGGGTAGATAATGGTGTCATTATCATAGATGGGATATTTTGAAAGAAGATCATATTAGGGAAGGTGAATAGAGAGGAGGGGGGCCAAGGTGGGGAGAGGACAGCTGTTGAGTTCAAATCAAGGCTAATTTGTCATCTGTTTGAAGTCATAATGAAAGTCAGAGATGGAATGGAATATGAAGCCCTTGGGTCATTGCTTCTAGCTTAAGCACTCACATTTCCCTATCTCTGCAATGAATCTCTATTTACTTTGAAGGCAATCTGCTTGTTTGGGGACTGAACTTGAAGAAAGCTGGCAGAGGAAAGGCTACTAACAATTAACTTCTTATTATGGTTAAGATAATTAGAGTTGTCTCTAGAGAAAGACATGTCTGTTTCAGAAAGCTGTTAAATTTAATTTTACCCCTTCTGTCCATATAGCCTATGCAACAGTTTTTATTCTTCAGAAAGGATGATAGATCATAAGTAGGGAATGACTTAGCAGTATATATCTTTTGAAGTTGGAATACCACCAATTGTTATTAGAATGGCATTATCTTTCCAGCCAGAATGAATCAAAGATGTTATCTTTAAGCATTTTAAAATTTGCCATGAAATGACAAAAAAACAGAGACTTCAAAACAAAGGTTGGTTATTTTCCCTAAACTTGTAATTCTGAGGAAGAAGAAAATGCTATTTAAAAATTGAAGTTGCATAACATCTTGAATTTTTTGGTGTTAGGCACATAAATCATTTTCAGTTTTTTTTTCCATTACAACTTCTGTTTTAAATAAATGAATAAAGATGATCATAGAAATTGAATTTCTGAATGCTACTAAATATGTCACAGACCAGTAATGAATGGATTTCATTTCTACTCTTTGTTAAAGAAGCAGATGTGATTCTTGAGATTAGGTGATCACTGTGGCTCTATGGGTTTGAGCCAAAGGCTGGAAATGAAAAGCCACTGGTTTAAGTTCTGGCTTTGAAATCAACTAGACAATAATCTTCACCATATTGTTCAACCTGTTGACGACTCACTATTCTCTGATGTGCAGTGGGAGTCCTAAACATTTCTTCCTAACTCACTGTGGTAACAAGAACAAAAATAATAGCAAGAAAAAAACAAACACAAAAAATCCCCCAAAACTACCATTAACATCGATTGGACAATTATTAAGTGGAGCCATCATGTTACATACTTTGTTTAGCTTAGTAAACATAAAAAAACTTAAGTTCATAGCTGATGACTCCACTAAAGAGAGATAAAATGTTTTTTAAAAGGAGACACTGATTTTTCTAACTTTGATTTTGTCTCAAACACTGTGATTCATAGGTAAATATCTAAAAATGATTTACCCAAGTCTTTATTGAGCACAGATTATACTCAAGGCACGGTGTTGGGCATTTTGTAAGCTATTAAATTGTACCAAACTAAGAAATGTTTTCAGTGGGATTACAGTCTATGAGAGAAGGCAGAATAGAGGAGCATGGCCAAGGGTGAATTTTAGGGTCAGACTGCCTGGTTTTGAAGGCTAGTACATCCATCCTTTGGTAAGATAGTCTAATTATTAGTACCTCAGTTTCTTCACCTATAAAATGGCACAGTAATAGGTTCTAATTCACAGGGTAGTTGTGAAAGTTAAATGAGACAGTTCAAAGAAAGTGTTTAGTAGTAACTGGCATAAATGCTCGGTTACTATTACTACTGTGAGAAAATGTTACATATTAAATAATTGTATAATTAGGTAGAATAGGGTAAATGGCCAGTGAAAAGCATAGGTGAATTATACACGAAGCTCAGAGAATAGATTTTATTTCTCCTGGGGAGAATCAGGAATTAGGACTGGATGAGGTTGGTTGTATTTGTGATGGACCTGGACAAGTAAGTATGATTTACATATGTGAAGATTACAGAGGTATCCTAACTCTAGGGAGGAAGTTAATTAAAAGCATGGAGGAAGGAAAATATAGGGCTACAAACAAGAAACAGTGATTGATCCATTTTGGCTGTAATACAGGATGATGGAGAGGAAGAATTTGAAGACTAACTTAGAAAGCAAAGGTGGGTCCATTACATGGAAATCCTTGAATGTCATTTCATTGAAGGAGTCTGAACTTCGGTTTGTAGACAATAGGGAGTCATGGAAATTTTTTGGAGAGTGATACGATGTCACCATAATTATTATTTAGAAAAATTGACTTGGGTGTGCTGCTTAATGATAACCAGGATAGACTTGGAAAGAAATACAAAGTGCCAAGGATAACTGCTTAGAAGGATTTTAAAATGAGCCTGGGGAGTGGAATAGTAGGGCAATAGGGGTGACTAAATCTTACTGATTTATTTTTATTTCTGGATGTATTTACTTAGCTTTATTTTCTTACACATATAAGCTCCTTTGGCCATGATAGGAGAAACAGCCCCCAAAGACTCTATAGCCTAACCACTTTAAAATTCTGTATCTGTAGAGAAGCTGACTCAATCCTTAATTCCAGCTCAGAAACAACAACAACAACAACAACAACAAAGATTCTGATGGGCTCAGATTGGGCCAGAAAATGCTCCTTGTCCAACAGACTACATGAAAAATTTTGAATGCCATATAAAGGAGTTTGGGTTATATCCTGTGGAGGGTTTCTTTAATTTTTGTCTGTCATGAACCTCTTTGGTAGTCTAGTAAAGCCTATGGACCCCTTCTCAGAATGATATTTTTAAATGATATTGGAATTTCAAAGGAAGGCATTTGGATTGAACCAATTTTTTAAGTTATTATATATATTGCTTAGTACATTAAAGGTTGGTAAAAATAAAGATGTAAGGGTTTTTTTTTTCTTGTCCATATTCATAGACACCCAGAATTCTATCCACAAGCAACTTACAGCAGAATGAGGAAACTTGATACAGATGATGGGAGCTGTCAAAAGATTATAATCTCAAGGGAGTAATGTGATTATAGAGACACTATGTCAGAGTAGTTAAGAGCATGAAATTTGGCATCAGAAAAATGGGGGATTGAGTCCCAGTTCTATAATTTTGCCATCTTTGTGGATTGATTGAACCAGTAAATCTTTACCTCTAAGGTGTTTTTCTTTTTCTATCTACTAAATGATTATAGCTATAACTAAACCTAGAATCATTGTAAGGATTAGATTTAAATGAGATAATGAATGTGGAATGATTAGTGAATGTTTGGCAAAGAAGTTTTAGGGTAAAAATAATCATTGTGTGTATTGCTACCCTTTTTTACCTCTTATACTCTTTGGATATTGACATACTTTGATATATATATTTGTAGAAAAAAGATCTTTGGTTATCTTCTTGGAAAGAGTGCTAGACTATTGCACATTAAACCTTTCTTGGAAGGAGATGAGGGAGAATGATATTTCCTTTTCCTGTTAGTTTGGGGTTACAGGCATAAATTCAGTGACATCTTGGAAAGAGTGACTTCTCATATGGATGGCAGATGGGGCTGTCATGTTTCTTAAAATACCAACAGCATAACCAGGAAAGGCTCTATTCTAAGTCTGGGACGTAAGCTCAATCTCTTGGGTATGGCAAGCTGTGCCTCCCAGCCTTCTGAAATGATTCCTGCTAGCTAAAATAACACTGAAGTCGCTAAAATTTTAGTTGATTTTGTATCCAACACCTGGCTCTTGGTTGAATTGTTTATACTCATAGGTTTAATTTTAGATTTAAGCTTCATATTTTTCCTACTACTCTAGATATTCTTGATTTCCTAACTGAATTTAAAATGTTTATGATTTACCAGCAGATTCTGTAGTTTTAGACCTTATTGTAAATATACAAAATGCTACAGCAGCCCACTAGGGTGAACTTGCTGATTTACTCTGTCTCTTTTGCCAGGACACAAATTTTTAAATGCTTTACCAGTGCCTTTTATGTTTAACCCCATTTTAATTAACAAAGCCAATTGAAATATAAGTAATGAAATGAAGGGCTGTTTGTTTGTTTGATTAGCTGGCTTTATGCCAGTTTTCATTTTTATTCTATCTATTTGAGAGAACTTTAAATATATTCCAACGAGCCTTGTTTGTCAGACTACGAGACCTCTTTATTATTCTGGTAAGTTCCTCTAGGTTGTTAGTAAAGCCATTAACTTCTCAGGGATCTCAGCTCCTCTTTCTGGCTTTTTGAAGTCTCCATGAGTAATGGCAAATATTACATAAGATGTCTGGGGTTCTTTTGCATTTGAACATTCTTCCCGCCTACTTGCCCTTCTAGATTGAAATCAGGCATGACTTTCTCCTTCACTGTCTTACTGGAGGTGAGTTTCTTCCCTCAGTGGCCCAAAAAGGCACTTAACCCACTTTCTGTAGTGAGACACTTGAATTAGAATATCAGTTAGATTTCTCCTCCTGTCGGCTCCATGAACTCATTTATATCACTATTATCACACTCATTACAGATAGTGTAGTTATCTCCACTAAACTGTGAACTGTTTGCAACCAGAGATTTCTCATTCATTCAATTAATAAAAATAATTTACTTATTGAACAGTTCCTCTGTATCAGGTAAGTGCTAGGCATGGAGTATATTATCAGTGAATAAGAAGTACAAAGTTCCTACTCCCAAAAAATTTAGAATCTAATGACTTGCATTCCATACCCCTAACACTTCCTACCAAGTCTGCCGTACAGGAGGTAGTCAGGAAATGTCAGAACACATAATGAAAAATTAGACGTGGAGGTAACAAACCTGTTAAAGTAAATGACTGAATTTACCAACATCTAGTTATAATAAATAAAAACTAACCTGACAATATTCCAGGCAAAGGAAAAAGTAAAAGACAGGTGAAGTGTTTTAAGAAACATATCTTCTTTTTCAGGTAAGGCAGGATTTAATTTTGGAGAAGGCCACTGTAGTACCAATGCACTTTGAGGGAGCAGTGCATCATTTTTAAAACTTTCCAATGCTGACCTAAGACAAGGCAACCTGCAGGTATTTCAGGCCTCTGAAATTTTCATTTCCAATGATTATATTCAGATGGGTACTCATCAACATGCACTGACATCTGTTATAATGGAGTGTATTTCTTCTGCCTGAATAGATTTCAGTGTACCATTCATTTCATAGTTTTATTCACAAAAAATCCAATCTGTACCAACTCTTCCCTATTTCATTATCTTTGAAATAGCAACCAGTAAACAAAGATAACTGAGGTTGGATATTACTAATAGAGTAGGTTATAAGAAGTGCACTAAATGTCTGATATGACTGGGAGATTGTTTATGTCATTATTTAAGGCCAAAACGAGGAGGGGAGAAGGAATCTCAGTGTATGCTTCGGTGAGATAAGAACAACACAGTTCACTTTGCCTGACCCAGAACCTCCTAGAGTGGGAGACGAAAAAGAAGTGGAACAAAGAGTAAGGAATAGGACCATGGATAGGGAAAGGAAGCTACTTGAAACATAGACACAGACATTCTGAACTAAATGGATCCACTGAGTGAGATGGTTTGATTCCTTAATCGGGTAAGGGGACAGCTTAAGAAATCTGCTTCTAACAGAATAGCAAGTCACTGACTCTGAGGGAACTTAGGCAAATGATTTGACATCTCTGGGAGGCAATTTCCTTATCTACCTTGTAAAGACACAGAGAAAGTAGTTTCTAGGGTTCTTTGTTACCCAAGAGTCTCTAAATTTTTCAGAGCACTTAAAGTCATTAAGTACTTACTTTGGCTGCTAAATGTTATCAATAATAAAACTTATATATCAAAAGGGAAAAAAGTTCTTAGTGCTGTTAAAACTAATGACATTTTTGTACCTTTTTTGGGTGCATATTTAGCTTTGCATAGGTATCAAATTTGTCATAGTTTTGCAACAAGCATGAGAATTATGTCATCTCCGTATCAGTCAGCAAATAGAGGCAGTGTAAATTTTATGGAAACCTGGGGATTATGAGGAAATTAGGAGACGTGAAGTGGAGGTCTGAAAAGTGGAAGTCTGAGTCAGAGTAACAGTGGCTAAGCAGCCTGCCTGATACACTGGTGTAAGTGGACAGGTCAGAGCCAATATGGACCACAGTCTCTACAGAAATGAAGTTACCACTTTGTGGATTTTTAGCCAGGTCTCTGGTGCTGGGCCTAGTATTGCTGTTGGGCAAGAGAGCCTGTAGTCAGGCAGTAGCTGGATGTGGAACAGAGGAGAACACGGGCAAGCTTGATTTGCTGGGCATCTCTTCGGATGCCCTTATTGTGTTGGCCTTTACCATGTCTGACTGCAACCACTTTCAAGGGGTGTTTGCTCTACCTCACCTCTGTTCCAAACCACATGCAAGTTCCTCTCTTAACCAACTCTGACCTGGAACCATATAGTTGCTATTAATATGTAGGTGCAAGTGTGTGCGCGTGCATGCACATACACACACTCTCTCTCTCTCACTCACATACACACATGCACACAGGCCTTGAAGCCAAAAGTGTTTGATTTAAATCTTCTGATACCAAATTGCAAATATATATGACTTTGGATACTGTCAAATATCACTAGTCTAGTATCACTAGACTTAAGCTTGTTTAAGTAGGACCAAACTGAGATAGATTTCTAAAAGCACTATCTAAAACAAACATTAATAAAGACAAAGCCTTTGATTTGCTTATTACATTACAGTGTATAAAATGCTTTGATTTTATTATTTTATGTGGTTTCACAATTAGCCTCAGAACTTAATAAGAAAAGAGTTACTAATCCTGATGATACATTTAAAAAAAATTAAAAAAGCCATGGCTGAACTCCAATTGGCCAAGATCAGATAATAAAAGAGAATGGTAAAGTTGGTTAATCTTAGAATATGCTGAGTAGATAATCCTTTGTGCGTTTTAAAGGATTCTACAAAGTGCACCAGTCTTCCCATTATTTTGTTCTGACCAAGTGAAGATTTGATTAACGATGATATATTTCTTTGTATTATAAATAATTATAATATGATTAATAGTTACATCACTTCATACGTAATCTATTTCAGAGTTTACAATGGATTTTCACATCTCTTATTTCACTTTTCTTCAGAAAATATTCATTGTTTTTTTATTTTTTTTTATTTTGATTTTTATCTCCATTTTACAAATAAAAAAAAACAAGTCTGAAAGACTGGGTAACTGCCTCACCCTCATGCTGATTTGATTTGTTGGAGCAGAGCTCAAACCCACTCGCTTCGAAGTTCAAATTTTCTTTTTACTGCTTTTCTACTGCTGGTCATAGTGGAGGCACTAAAAATATTTTGCATGCATAGGTTTATGAATGGGAAAATACCTTAAACTTGGGGTGTTAAATAATCTTTTTCCTATTAAGTGACAGAATAAAGTCTGCAATTTATTTGATCCATCAGCATGATGAAGGAACCCTCTAAAGAGGCTCTGAATCTAGAAGCCAGGGAGAGAGGTGAATGTTGGGGGAGAGAGAGTAAACAGATGCCTAAAGTTCTTTATCAAATTCAAACAAGGAATGCTGCTATGGAAATTGGGAAAGTACCAGAGATCCTCTAAGAAAATGAGAATGTGAGCAGATGCATAATGATGGAACAAAGAATATATCTTGTTCTTATGTATACCATTTATTAATAACATTCATGGAGAGATGGTCATGAGTGTCACTGGAAGCTCTTGAAATTAGAGACTTTGAAAAATACGTCGTACTGCTCATTTTATAACTTGTATTTTAAATGGCTTGAGAGAAGGCTCTCTGTTGATGGTTTTTGTCAATGTATTGTTTTAGTATATAACTATTTCAGGTACATTCCTAGGTTCACTGTTGTATAACAGAAATAGAATTGTATAAAGGAAGAGTATAGTGTGGTAGCATGCAGTAGTTTTCTTTATCCTTAGTCCTTAGATCTCTCCTCTATTTTTTTTTTTGTCATCAGATTCTTGAGCCACTGAGGACTTCATACTTTTCATCCTCGGAAGTTTGGGATATGTAGGGTTAGAGATCCTTATCCCCGAAGGAAGAATATATCTTCCAAACAACAGAGCAGTTCCCATTGAACTATAAGTTATGGCTGCTGCCTGAGAACTCTGGACTTCTTGGGAAAACAGACCCGTGGATGAGAAGTGATACCATCCTGGCCAGGACAATTGATCCTGGAAAGCAGGAGGAGATAGGGTTACTCTTACACTTTGGGGCAGAGAAGAATATATGTGAAACTGAAGTGCTTTATTTGGTTTTTCTTGGTACTTTGTTGTACTATTGTTGCTATGAATTATCACATGAAATAATCGTAGCTTGTGTATGATTACCAGAGACTTAGGAATGAAAGTTTAGGTAATACTTGGTACGCTACCAAGACCTGCAGAGATGACAAAGAAGGTAAGAGGAATTTAGAATGGATAGTAGAGGAGGGGGATGGTTGTCAGTTGCAGTTTACTGACCGAATGCAATAAGAAAGGCTGAAAATCATCCCATTAACCTCTCTATTTCAAGTTTCCTTTTATGAAGAGAGGGTCAAAGGAAAAATGGAGCAACTACTTTGAAACTATGGAAAAATTGTGCAGAGTGAAGGGCAGACTAGCAGCAACAGAGTTCTGTGGCTCAGATATCATGGTAAGAGAAAAGGTCCTGTGAGGAGTGTGGTAGCTGATAATCTCTAGCTACCTTGTTATTGGAATATACTACATTGTTCACACCTAGGTTATAACCCCTCCATCCAGTAACTGAATGCAACAGGGGTACTAGACTCTGGCCATTTATGCTCGATGCAGGATTTCTTCTCTGGGCTTCTCAATGAGCTGGCTGAGAGTTTCTGAGAGCTCCAGTGCATCATAAAGCTCTTCCTACTGCAGTCTCCTTCCTTCCCTCTCCCCCTTCATTGGTATCAGACAGGCACCAGTCTAAAGTCAGTCACCACCTACTCTCCCCTTTATGATTTTTACTGGTCTTTCTCTACAAAATATCTTTTGCTTCTAATTCTGTCATGGTATTTGCTTCCCGAAGCAACTGAACTGACACAGCACCTCATTTCATTCCCTTCCCCGCCCCCCTTCTTGCTGAGATGGCATCCGTATGCTTAAGATGCTTGAATAGCAACACAACAACAAAAAAACCCAAAAAACCAAGGCAATGTGTTTGGAAGGTGACTATGATATAGTGCTATTGCTAGATCTGATCTCTAGCTGTTTTTTTTTTTAAGATTTTTATTTATTTATTTGACAGAGAGAGAGAGAGAGAGAGATCACAAGTAGGCAGAGAGGCAGGCAGAGAGAGACAGGGAAGCAGGCTCCCTGCCTAGCAGAGAGCCCAATGTGGAGCTCGATCCCAGGACCCTGAAACAATGACCTGAGCCGAAGGCAGAGGCTTAACCCACTGAGCCACCCATGCGCCCCTGAACTCTAGCTGTTTTGCTCCACTAACTGGTAATAATAGTTTTCTAGCCCCTAGTAAATTAGAACCAGAGGAGTGAGTATCCAGACAAAATGTGCTTCTTCCTACACTCCTGGCAACATACACATTCAACTCAGTCTCAATCTATGTTGGTCATTTGCTCATTCTCACTTTTCACTTTGGCAGCTGCTCCTTCATATGACATTACATATTTCTCATATTAGAGATTTTCTCTTCCACTCCCTTCAATAACCGTAGTCCCCTTTCAGATGATCAGTTTTCCTGCTTAGGACTTTAGAAAGTAGCTACCATGCTTCTTTTTCTTCCACGCAAGTTCTGGTGACCAGAAATCACCCAAAGACTCCTTTGACCCTGACCCGTAACAATCGTTTAGCTAAGGTTTCAACATAAACTTAGATTTGTTTTAGCTAAGTCATGGCATTTATCTATAACATTATTCTAGTTATAGATAACATATAATATTTGGTGCTTGTCATCCCTCACAAACACAGTTCATCATGAAATGAATTGTGAATCATCTCTGCAGAGAGAGATCTTAATCTTCTCATCAGAACATAGCTGTGTGACATCACTTTAAATATTCCTCTCATATTAATCAAGAAAGTCTACCAAGTCTGAATAATGATTGTGAAAGACCTGAAGAGACTTATTTTTTCTTATATTTGTCTCATCTCATGTATTATTTTGATGTTAAACCCCAGTATCATCATTGTTAAGCAGACATTTGAGTAAATAATTCTCTTACTTGAGACTCTGCCTTTTCTTATTCTGAGGGGTAAAATGATCTTGACAAATAAAGCCTATACTGCTGCCCCCAGATGTCCTATCAAAGACATTTCAAGCATAGTGCTCATAGGAAGTATAAGAAGTTAAATCTTCTCTTCCTTTCCTGGGAAACTCAGGCTCAGATATAATAATAAGCATAAGTTTGTGAGAAAACACTAATTTTATCAAACACAGTGCCCATCACCATGTCTGAAACTCCACCATTTGCTCCATAACTGACATTGTCCAGATGGCCATAAGACCTTATGAAATTGGTTGATAATAAGGAATACTAAGGTGATGAATAAATAATTTATGTAAATATGACTCTAATTTTAACTTTCTGCTCATGTTTGTAATCAGTAGGGATGGTCAGTTTAGTACCTTATTTTTCTTAGGTTGATTGAAAAGTTAGATTCCATCTCCCATATGTCTTGATTAGACTATTCATTTCAAACAACTAATTTGCTGCTACTTTTCCCTCCAATTTTAACCTTTCCCTACTTAATTGAATCTCATCTTTGTGTAGACATGGTGACACTTAGCTATTTCTTCAGAATGAATTTATAAAAGCCTGTCTGGTACCTAAATGAATCCCCTCTATCTGGGAACCACTCCAGATACTTTGATATTAAAACCTAAGTATTAGATGACTTTAAAAATATGGAACCAATGTTTCATTTCAAGGAATTTTCATAAGAAAGCTAGTGTTTAATAAATGTGCTTTATATTCAGCAAAAATGTTCAAAGATAACATTGAGTCTAGTTGTGATAGATGTTAAAATGGACACAACTGAGACATATGTGACAGAACTATTTCTTATTTATTTGATGTAAAAGAGTAAATTATATTGGACTCTAAGTCCTTTGAGAATAAGAAAATTTTCCTTGCCATTTTAGTTCAATAAAGTGTTCAATAAATGTTTACTAAATGAATTCTTGACAGATTTGTAAAGGAAAGTAAACAATTTAGGACTAAGTGTTATAGCATAGATGATTCTTATAAAGCCCTGATAAGAAGGAGTTAAAAATAGCCATCAGAAAGGATGAATACCCACTATTTACATCAATATGGACAGAACTGGAGGGATTACGCTAAGTGAAATAAGTAGAGCAGAGAAAGACAATTATTATATAGTTTCACTCATACATGGAACATAAGGAATAGAGTGGAGGACCACAGCAGAAGGGAGGGAAAGCTGAATGGGAAGAAATCAGAAAGGTAGACAAACCACGAGAGACTCTGGACTTTGGGAACCAAACTGAGGGTTACAGAAGGGAGGGGGTGGGGGATGGGGTAACCAGATGACGGGTATTAAGGAGGGCACATGTTGGGCTGAGCACTGGATGTTATATGCAACTAATGAATTGTTGAACACTCCAACAAAAACTTATGACATAGTATATGCTGGCTAACTGAACATAATAAAACTTAGATAGAAGGCTTGAGATCTTACGTCATATATTGAATAGTGATTTTTTAAAGATAGCTTTGATTAAAGTAATGGTTTAAATTATGGCTTCAAAGAGACAGCTTTAGTATAACAAAGTTACTGCTTCTTTGCTTTGACTGAATCCATTTTTCTGTTTTCTGATTCCTGAAACTAGTCCTCAGGTATCATTTCTTCTTTCTGGAAAAAAATCTTTTTCTTTCTTGGTGAGTTTCTAAGCATCACATTATGTCCCCTTAGAACCCATCTGCTCTCAAACCTGCCTTTGAAATCACACATTATGCTGGTCAGCAGCTTGTGAATATCCAGAATGAACCTTGCAGGCATACACTTTATCTAATTACTCTCCACTCTGAGCACTCTACTCAGTTAAAAGATGCTTTTTGCATGTAAATTTCCTGATGTAGGGAAGTAGCAATGAGTATGAGTGTTTGTAATGCTAGCCATTCCTTATATTTCTGGCCTTTTCTAAGTACAAGCTCTGACATCTTCAACCTGCACCCACCTAGGCCAGTTGCTGAGTCAATTCAGTCCAAACTGGATCGCAGATTATCTATCTCATCATACCTGTGAATAAGTAGAATCTAAATTAGTCTTGCTGTGTTAATCCTTATATAAAGCCTGATCATTTGAATCTCTCAAGTCAGTTTGAAAGTTAATGTAGTAGGAATGTAACTTTTGTAGTTAATGAACTACAACCTTGCCCTAATCACTGCATCTGCCATATTTAGATAATCCGAATGAAGCATGTCTTTCTTCTATTTCTGGTTGTACTTCAGGGCATAAAATCTTGAATTTTTCTCTGAACAATATATTTGGCACTTTGGCAACTTCTCCAGCCATGGTCAGCTTCTCTCCCTCAGACTGGTTCCTGTGTAGACCAGGGTTATTATTACTATTATTTTAAACTATGGGACATGAGATACATACAGTGTCTCCTAGACTCATTAATAAAGTACACATTTCAGTACCTTGCTATAAACTTATGAAATCATGATTTCTGTAGAACCCTAGACTTTGCAAGTGAACAAACTTTCACAAGTTTGAGGGATATTATGTGTGTGTGTGTGTATACATGTATATATATATATGTATATATATATCTTTTTTTTTTAAAGATTTCACTTATTTATTTGACAGAGAGAGACATAGCAAGAGAGGGAACATAAGCAGGGGGCATGGGAGAGGGAGAAGCAGGCTTCCCACTGAGCAGAGAGCCTGATGTGAGGTGGATCCCAGGGCCTTAGATCATGACCGGAGCTAAAGGCAGATGCTCAACGACTGAGCCACCCAGGCACCCCATGTATATCTTTCTTACATCTATATGAGATAATGGATGTTAAATTACCGTGGTAATCATTTCACAATATATGTAAGTCATATCATTACACTGTACACCTTAAATTTATAGTGTTGTATGTCAATTATATCTCAAAACTGGAAAAAATTTTGAGAAATATTACACTAAAATTTGAGAAATAATACTGTTGCTTATACACCCACACTCATTGCTACTTCCCTGCATCAGGAGTCTTACATGCAAAAAGCATCTTTTAACTGAGTAGAGCGCTCAGAGTGGAGAGTAATTAGATAAAGCATATGCCTGCAAGATCTATTCTGGGCATAGGTATAAGCTATAGTAATATCTGAGCTATATTCCAATCAAGAGGTAATTATTTTAACAACAGCTTTATTGAGCTACAGTAAATTTACCTTAAAGTTCACCCTTCTAAAAAGTTCAGTTCAGTGGTCTAATTGTATTCAGGCTGTGATGTTGAGGTTTGTTTTTTTTTTTTTAATAACTCCTGTCCTGGACATTTCGAGTGCAGTACCTTTATATATAGTATAGACCCTTCTAAATCCAGTTAATGAGTTTCCTATATTTCTGAATATTTAAACTGCTGATGAGCTATCTTGGAGTCCAAGTCTATTGCTGGGAATATTTTATTGGACTCATGATTACAGAATTTTTTCTTCTCAACCAGCTTTCCTCTGAAGAACTAGCAGGCTTTATAGTCAGCCCTATTAGAACATTCCACAGAAGATTGTTTGAAGACAGTCTTGTATAGAATAACAGATAAAAATTAGAGAGAATGCACCACAAACGAGCAGCAAGGATGGGACCATATTAATAAAAAGGGCTTATATTGGTTTTGTGAGAAAATGGCAACTAACTGGAAATCAGTGAAATAATATGAAAGAATACGCTGTGGGTGTTTGTGTAAAATTGGACAGGTAAGGATGTATCACGTGAGTCAAAGAGGAGTCAGCCTCATTTCAAGAGAACCAAGAAGACAGATACTTATCTGAATGAAGAGCTGGATGATGTGGGCCTGAGTTTGAGTGATGTCAGTCTGAATGGAAAGGAAATGTTGCTAAGATTTGTTGAATAAATGGAGCTGAAAAGGTTAAATTGCATAATACTGTGGTTTGGTGGCTGAGAGGCTGGTAGTGCTGCTGAGTGTGCTAACAAAGTTGATAGAGGAGTTGATAAAGATGAATGAAAGCTCTAAGCCCTGTACCTCACAGCTGAGCCCAAGCTGCCATTGTCATTTCTCAGCTATGAAGTGTGATTGATGCCAGGATACAGAATGGAAAGAGAGTGATTACTGGATGTCGGGGTGAGGTACATAATGCTATATTGTTTGAGCAAATAATATCGTTTCTGGAAAGTAGACAAGATGAATGGTGCTAGTGTACACCCATCAAATGGAATCATATTAGGCATTTATCCAGTAGTTTACATAAGGCACATTTTCTCCAAAGAGACTGTTTCACCCTCTTCCCCATGTTTCACCCTAATACCTCTCCTTCACAATCCTCTTTCCAGCAGGCAGTTTATTTAAATTTACTTGAAAAATATTTTTGTATTAGTTAGGGCACTTAGTTAAAAATACCCGAAAAAGATTTTGTGGTAAAAAATATTGCTCAAATATTTAGTACTCTATTTCTTAAACTATGACTAGTTTTAGCCAGCAAAGCATCAGCAAAGATGATATGTGCAGCATCTAGGGCAAAGTATTTGAGAAGAATGTATCATTTTGCACTGTTTCTTCCCTTTTGAGGGGCAATTGTGCAGGCCACACATTAAATCCGCCTAGATCCCTGAGTCACTGCTTGGAGAAGAACTTCCCTTGAGAGTTGCCTGATCCACATCAGGGAGAGTGAGTGAGAAATAAATGTTAAGCCACTGTTTACTTGTCATCATGGTCTTGCTTATATATATCTTGCCTGTTATTCTGTCAGTGTGGCTTGTGCAAAAAATTCACATAGCCTAAAACACTAGAGGTAACTGACTTTAGGAATAGTTGAACTTAAGTGATTCTGCATCTTTGTCTTGTGTTTCTCTGTGTTGACTCCATTCCTAGACAGGCTCTTTTCCTGAAGTATATCAGGCTCCTTCCAGCTTAGTAGAACAATAAAAAAGAGATTTTTGAAATTCTGATACTCTCACTCTGAACAACAATGACAACAAACACCAAAAATGAAAAACCTGGAATTGAGTATCATTGTATCAGTTTGGATCATTTATTTATCTCTATCCATGAATATGAATTGTGATCATAGATTTAGTGTGTTGTGATTGGCCTGGCCAGGTGCCAGGAGGTATAGTCAGTCCCACCCAAATCATATAGACTAATAGTGAGTGTTTCTTCAAAATTAAATAGAATTGCTATTACTAAAAAAGGGTGAGTTCATGCTGGGAGGCAAAAAACAAAACAAAACACATTAATATATATATTTTCAATATAGACATTATTTCATTATAATTCTAGGCAGCATTGTACAGGTATACCCTATAGAGTATCTCTTGAATTAATATATTTTGATGGCATGATTTCTTTCAGGTTTAAAGCTCTAAACTTCGTTGTGCTTATAACACTCAATTCCAACATTTCAGCCTATGTTTGCATCTGAAAATTTATACTTTTGTCCTCAGAGTTCAATATAACACTTCAAGCATAATGAGGTTTAGGAAAAGCCTTGAGTTATGTTCCAAAAACAATTAGTAGAATGTCAAAATCATGATAAATATTTTGAAAAGTATAAAGAACAATAAGTGCTGACAAACAGGACATGTAGATTGGACATGTCTGATGCTAAGAAAGGCATCACAGTGTCAACTCAAGGTGAGCCATTCTCTGCCATGGGGCATTTGTTCTGAATGTCTTTCATATCGTTGCCAAGTTTTTGCCCAGAATTTTACAATATGGCCTCTCAAATACAAAGAAGTATTTATGAAAATTGTGGGGAAATAAAGTAAATGACAAAGTGATTGCAATGAAACTGAAATGTTACTGCATAAAATATAATTTTTTAAAAATTACGAATTATTTGACAACCACAGAGCTATATTCTATTTTATATCCTAATATGATGGTTTATTAATTCCCTGGAGGCTTTTTGTGTGTATTTTAGTCATATTTAGAAATATGGTGAGAGTGTTGGGTTGAGGCATAACACGCATGCACACACACATTTTTCTTATATAAAACAATGGTAATAATTTCCAGATATTCTTTTCTTTTTTCTTTTTTTAATCCTTCCCAGGTATTTTATGTTTTGTTTTGTTTGGCTTTTTTTCCCCCGAAGCACATGTGATTTTCAGGAGTGGGTTACTAATCCATAAACAGGAGATATCTGTACTTCTAAGTTGCTGTCTTGACGCTTGGCTTGGCTTTGTGTTAGCCTCTCTCTAGAGTCACTTCCTCTGCTGTCCTTCCTTTTATAAGGCAATGGGGTATCAAGAACTTTTACTTAAAGAGGGGTATAATATAAGACTGAGAGCCAAAAGTTAGAAATGGCATTAAATACTAGTATCTTGTAGACCTGATTTTATGCCATATAACATTAAATAACCCCAAGACCCGAATGGATTCTGAGAATGTTCCTCCTTAGGCAATGGATTTGGTTAATTCAACTCCTTTCTTTTACTTTATACATATTTATGGATTATACATTTCGTAAGATGGTATAACACAGGGAACAAAACAAATACCTAATTGGGCTAATAATCAGTCCAATTTGTAAATGAAATATAATGTGTTGGTAACACATTATAAAGAGTAGAGCATCTGAAATGATTGTTTTTCTTACTTTTGGGTGAACACCAGCTGTGCCGCCTTTTTTTATTATTATTCATCAATTCAACAAATCTATCATTGACCTCCTATTGTTTACAGGGCTTACTCTGACCAAAATATTTCCACTTTGAAAAATGAATCTTAGCTTTTGATAGATACTCTCTTCAGTGATCTATTTAGAACTAAGCTTTGAAGGGATGGAAAAGAATTCATTCACATCTTTGGGAGCAAAGTTCTGGAAACTGAGAATCATTCAGCTAAATGACACTATTACTGAATGAAGATAAAGTCTATTTAAATACTTGAGTTGGGTTTCAATAATAAATGGCTTTTACTGAATATTTATTGTGGGCCAGACACTGTGTTAAACCCTTTACATGCAATATGTCTTAATCTTCCTAATAACCCTGTGAGATCACTGTTATTACTATATATGTTCTACACGTAAGGAGAGGATTAGGGAGATGAAGCAGTTCATCCATGATTACTTAATCAGGGCATGGAAGCTAGAATGTGTAACCAGTTGTGTCTTGAAAGATGGTTAGAATTTGGTGCATAGGCATAAAACCTGTATCATGAACAAAGCCATGGAGAATGCACAAGTGAAGTTAGATTAAAAACCCATTAATCCAACTGGAATGAAAAGTTTGCATAGGGAAGGTATCACAGATTCACATACCATTTAAAGATAATGTGTGCTTTGATTATCTATTACTGTGTTATAAACCATCCCAAAACTCGGTGGCTTAGAGCAGTAATAACCATGTATTATCACTCAAAATTCTGTAGGTAGACTGGGTTCAGTGAGGTGGCTCCTCTACTGCATATGGTATCAGCTGCCACTGTGGTGGTCCAGAGGTTTGAATCCACTGGAGTTGTGAGGGCTCTCACTCTGATGTTCACACTTACTGATGGCTGTCAGCTAGGGACTCAGCTGGGGTTTGGACTGGAATGCATTGGTTCTCCTCCACATGGCCTCTCCTTATGGCCTGGGTTTCTTAAATGACATCTTAAATCTATAGAAAATGTATGAAATAGAAGCTATCACATATTTACACATTGCTATTTTCCACTGCATTTTATCAGTCAGGGCAAATCACAGGGCTAAAATAAATTCAAGTGGAGAGAAAATGTACTCTACTCAATATACTCTTATGTCAAAGAGTTTGCAGCCATTTTTAGTGAATCAAGCAGTACGCATATGAGACTAAAAAAAAAAGTGGTAGGTAACATGCAGTTCAGAGGACATTTTTCCCCCTCCTATGTATGTACCTTAGACTTCAGATATTTAAGAAACACTGTTCAGGCCATATAGAATAGGTTTGATTTTCTCCATTCCCTGTCTGTTTGTAAACCTTGATGTAGGGAAATGTTGGGAGATATAAACTATATAGATAATCTTGAAATTGTTAAGAACAGAAAAAAATGTTTTGAATATATTCTGATAGGAATATATGAAGAAAAGGAAATAAAATTTGGTTTAATAAAATACTGAAGACTTTTTTCTATGTTCATGAACTAAACCAGTGGCCTAAAAATAGGATATGCAAAATAATCCATGAGGGAGACAATAAAAAATATTAGATCTAATATTAATATTATTTCATTCTTCCTTTAAGTACTATTTTGGTCTATGTGTTACTATGCATGGTCTTTTCAAGTAGCATAGTCCTGTGCATAATTTATAAATAAACCCATGTATGTGTATTGCAAAATGTGTGCCCCCAATTTTTGTACTGATAGTTATGTGTGATATGATTGTTGGGATGTAGAATATTGGTCTAAGAAATGAAAGCAACCAGTGTAACATCAAGTAATTAAACGTGTTGCCAACTGGTGGTAGAAAATGTCCTGGTGCTTGGGTATAGTTAATGCTAAAGTTTAGACCCAGTTTATAACAAAAACAAAAAGGTAATCTTTTTCCCCCACCTTGGGAAAAGGAAAAACATTGTATTCATCACTGTTTAAAGGGGGAAATTATAATTTTGAGGATAAATGTTCAAATTTTATTGTTAAGAAAAAAAACACTGACTATTAACTTAAAACATATTCTCCTTATCTGCAAGGCCAGTGTGGCTATATTTGCATGTGGTGATTACAAAAACACTCATCATTATATGTGAGCCTGTAGCTAACTGTCCAGACAAAACTCCTTGATTACTAAAATTGATCTACTAAGCACTTGATTGCCTAGAACATTATTCTGAATCATAATTTTATTAGCAGTTATTTTTTTTCTCTGTAACAAACTCCTTATGTGCATGTATCCTTTTCTCTTGTAGAACCCTTGTCCCCACATGTCATCTTCACATTTCTTCCTGTTTCCCTCAGTTTTGGGTGCTGGAGCTCTTCATAATGTTTCTGCATGTGCTATTAATGCTTCTTATTTCACTGGGAGCACAGTATTTCTTTTTATCTCATCTTTATTCCTTGTATAACTTCAGAAAAGTCACTTGGTGTCTTTGTCTTTAGTCTCATATGGAAAAAGTTAACTTTTTCCAGAAAAAGGAAACTTCTTTTTTCTTTATTTATTTGACACAGAGAGAGAGAGAGAGATCACAAGGACGCAGAGAGGCAGACAGAGGGAGAGGGGGAAGCAGGCTCCCTGCTGAGCATAGAGCCTGATGTGGGGCTTGACCCCAGGACCCTGAGATCATGAACTGAGCCGAAGGCAGAGGCTTAACCTGCTGAGCCACCCAGGTGCCCCTGAAAAAGGAAACTTCTAAGAACCTTCTTAAATCTAGTGATGCAAGATTTGTCTCCCAAGATCTCCCTTTTAATATGTATCACTAAGAAATCAAACAGATCCTGACTTATGCAAATTTTGCTAATACAAACTGTTTTGAAAGGTAACCATGAGTAAAGAGCTATTTCCTAGAGAGCTGGTTAGTCAACTGGGCAGTCTAGGAAAGGGGAAACAGCAGTGTACATATAGCCGATGTTAGGTATAGGTGAGGGGAAATGGTATTGCTGATAAAAGTAGTACGAGCACTGATTTGGGGAAGGGGAATAATATTGTGGCTTGAAAAACCTACACCACGTGTCCAGCTGATTGGGTTTATATTAAATAATCAATAAAACAGTGTTGAAAGATAGAGTCAGGAGTGAGGGTAAGGTTGGTAAATGTTGGGTTTCTGTGTCAGTTTGTGTCCTTCAAGAAGCAGATACCAAGGTAGATTAGATTGCAGGACATTTATTATTCAGGAAATCTCTGAAGGATAGATGGAAAGTGAAAGTCAAAGGAGGAAGGGGAGACTTCACACCACTCTGCAGGTCTGACACTTGAGAAGGAAAGGCTGAAGAAGGAGACAATGCAGGAAGTCTCAGTTTGGAGGCAGTTCTGAGAAAGTTTTGGCCAGTTTGACCATGAGTCCTCCAGCCAAAGACACTTGTTAAAATAATCCTGTGTTTTATAAGATGAATATACATTACTACTGCCATTACGCTTAGCCATTGACTGGCAGCACCCCACCTGGAGAGGGCTTTGTCATGAACGTGGGAAAGAATCCAGAAAGGCAGTTGCTGGGGCTGTCAATCATTTACACTCTCCCAGCAAGAGATCTGAGTAGCACATTTTTGAGGCTGCCATAGTATCCACTGGACCCCAATATGACTGCCATACTTAAACTGGGTTGAAAAATATAGAACATACTCCTTAGTGATAGATTCTAGATAATAGATTTTTCTGGGCCCTTGGGGAAAATAAGATAATAATAAATGTTATGTTTTCACTTTATTCTATGAACTAGCCCAATGCTGGGTAGTTTACCTGCACTATCTCATTTACATTGTATAAGAATGCAGTGAGATAGCTATTGTTATTTTAAGACTTATTTTACAAAAATTCCCTTTTTGAGATTATCATTCTTACACAGGGTTGAACATGTAAATTTTTAACCACCATCACAAACAACTTTTTAATACCATTAGATCCCAATTCAACCTAGGAATTATGAATCTCACTTAGATTTCCTCTCCTCCTTCTCCTTCTTTGGGAGCGAGCATATGCATGGGGGGAGGGAGAAAGGGAAGAGAGAATCCCAAGCGACATGACCCTGAGATCATGACTTGAGCTGAAATCAACAGTGGGAGGCCTAACTGGACTGAGCCACCCAGGGGCCGCTCACTTAGAATTTATTACAAAGAATTGGACCTGTTGTGAGGCTACCACACTGTCATGATCTTCATTACTGTCCAAGAAAATCATTATTTTGTATTGCAGTCCCCCAATATTTTCTCTGCTAGCTTTTATTTTCAGATTTCACTTCCAAATAATCATATTCTGGTCCTTCCTCCTAAGGTATACCTTTTTGTGTTTTCCTCACTATATTTCTCACTCTGTATTTCCTCATTATTTTTATGAGGCTTTTGATGTCTATGGTACATGAGAAAGAAGGGAAACAGGCAACAATGCTCACAATATTTTAATGTAACAGGAGCAGCATTTCCTAAAATATCCTTGAAATAGCTCAAAGTTTAAATGACTACTATATTTTAAGTTCCTTGAGGGCGAGAACTATGTCTTATACAGACTAACACTGAAGACAGATCCTTGTCCAAAGCATGAGTTCAATCAGTAGTTTTTTAATTAAAAAGAGACAACTTGTTTCCCTATATTCTTTAATAAAAACAGTTAATAATCTTTGAGTATTCTGTACTAAGTGCTTTTCTAAATGTTTAACATTTGTGTATTAACTCATTTAATCCTTACCAAACTATATGAATTTAATAATTATCATGATTTTAAAGATGTGTAAACTGAGGCACAGAAAAGTGCATTAATTCGCCCAAAGCTATATTGCTCAAGCTAGAAGGGCCAGAGCCAGGATTTGAAGCCAGATGGTCTAGCTCTGGGGTCCATTCACTGCATTGCTAGGGTCTGTCTGCTTAGTAAAGACTAATTACTTAGTAAGAAAGTGGTACACTGTAATAAATAGTGATCAAGTAATTACCCAGTAGTTCTGGTGCAATAACTAACTGAGGTGAAAGAGTTTGTCAGAATTCTTTTTGCTTGCCTGTTGGCATGTCATATAAGGATTTCAGTTTGAATGAACATTTATTAATTTATTTTCCCTTCCTTTGTTTGTAGCAAGTGCAAAAGAGTGAACAGAGGCAGTGGAGCAAGTATGTTCACTCTGACTCAGCTTTGTCCAGGCAAAAGTCTGCTGGTCATGTGCTATTATTCTACTGGCTCCATTTGGAGCAAGCGTATACTTCACAGCTTCTTCCTTCAGGGCTCCCACCACTGCCTGGGGCCAAAGGAGAAGTTTGGCGAGAGGATTAGTGCACGGGGAACCTTCCTTCATTTGTGAATGAAAATCACTTAGTGTTAAATTGAAGGGAAGAAATTGTTGGTCACTTTGAGGAATGGAGCTCAGTCATTAGTTGTATTGAGCAGGGGCTAGGGGTATGTCTATGTAAGGTGGAACACAGCCAAGCTTATTCACTGATGTATTATTTGTGTCTGCTTTTGCACTATAACCATGAAGTTGACTGGTTTCGACAGAGATATTATGGCTCATAAAGCCTAAAATATTTACTGTTGGCCCTTTATAGAAAAGCTTGCTGGGCCCTGGTCTTGAGCATTATGGAAGTTCAATCCATGGCTCTGGAGCTAGATTTGTCAGTGTTGAGATCCTGGCTCTGTCACCCACTAGCCATGGGATGTTAGACATGGTATTTAACCTTTCATCATCACAGTTTCCCACTTTTATAATTTGAGATGATAATATTTACCTCTGAAGTCTTCTACAAATTAAGTATATTAGGGCATGTTAATCCTTTAATATAATGGGTGATACAGAGTGAATACTCAGTATATGTAAGCTGTAATTATTTTTATCATCATTATTTTTACTTTAGCATTATTAAGCCTTAAATTCTTTCTTTGCTTAGCCAAATCCATGATTCTTACAGCTAGGGGAAAAATTAAAACAGCTCCCTTTTGAATTAGACTTTGTATCAGGATCAAATATTAATATTTACTCTACAGAATGCAAACACCATTTCTTGAATACCTGGGCTATCACCTCTCTCTCTACTCCCCTGGAGAAATCAGAGTGAAAATTTCCCAATCAGTATAAATTATTTTTCAGTATGTTTATAAGCTTCTTATAGATACTTCCTTAGAATGAATGAATGGATAGATCAGTTATAAGCATGACCGTGGTTTCTGTGATTTCCTCCTCTCTAGAGAGGAATGATGTATTTACGAATGGGGTAAGTGATATAAGAAACAAGGAGAGCTGTGAGGGATGTGTGGTCTGATGTACCAGCAGGTGAAATTGAATTCAGCCCCTCTGGTTCTTTAGGGGGTCAAAGAGCAAACTGCAGACACAGTGGTTCTGCTGAGCTGTCTGTGGCTTTCAGCGAAGCTGCTAATGGAATAATGATAGTTCCTGACATAAAGCAGAAGGTGTTCTATTTTTAGGAAAGAGAAGCTATGCACCAGAGATGATCCAGATGCATTCTTATCTTAGAGGATACTGAAAAATGCCC
The DNA here is from genome assembly GCA_002007465.1 of Ailurus styani. Taxonomy (NCBI): domain Eukaryota; kingdom Metazoa; phylum Chordata; class Mammalia; order Carnivora; family Ailuridae; genus Ailurus; species Ailurus styani. Next base: position 1,124,099 of record LNAC01000371.1, on the reverse strand, counting down.
ACACTGTTTTCTTTCCAAACACCCTGTTGCCATATGTAAGATGATGGTCTTGTGGAGAGGAGTCATACAGAAAGAGTCCTAACAATACTACCATTTAATAAGCATTTGCTAGGTACCCGGGACTGTGCAAAGCTTATTATCAGAGTGAATACCAACAACAATTCAATAAGGAGACATTAATATTATTCCCATTTTACAGATGAAATTTCCAGTTAGAGGAGTTAAATATCTTTTTGGGTATGAATAACAGAACTGGTTTCAAGTCCATTTCTGGCTGTTTTCAAATTCCAAGCACAGTTGGAAAAGGAAAATGGGGTATAATTAGTTTAAGATCTTAGCTCTTATATAAAATTAGAGACACAATTCCCTAGCCTTTCATTAGTTTCAAGGCACATTGTTCTCTAGTCCATGGACTGAAAATGAATAAAGCAGTAAGTTTAGATTGTGATGATATTCCATGTCAGTGGAAAAATTCAGCCAATAAGAGAACAGAATCTAAAGTCAGACCTATGGGTAGTAAAAGGAGTAAGGATATTTACCTTCAGGAAGAATTGGTGGGTAGATCACAGAGGTGGGTTATGCAAAAGTAAGCACTATTTGGGAAGGCATCTACAAGGCAGTCAGGCAGCAGTTCAAAGAAACTCAGCACTGGGAGGGGTATGGTTGAGTCAGGATCCTATCTGAGGATTTTGGTAAAAGATTGAAAAGTCCCCGTATAAGGAAGGAGACTAGAGTCCTGGACAGTTTTTCAGGACAAAATATTAACTACAATCTCAGTTGTCAGGAAAAGACTCGACTACTCAGATTATAAAAAGAAAGAAACAGTCCAGCAAAAATTTGAAAACATAATCATTCAACAGTTGTATATTAACCACCTACTATGTGCCAGGAACTGGGGACCAGAATATTAGGCCACATTTCTAAAATTTTGGTTTCAGAATATGGAAAGGAAGATCAGTGAACTTAGTGAGTCAAGGCAAATGAATAAAGCTTCAGATATATTTGTACTTAGTGGTTTTAGATAGTATATGGGTTTGGTTCCACTTAAAGTAGATATCTAATTGGAAGCAGTGACTCATAGGACATGGCCGTGTTTAAGTCCTAGAATTTGCACATGTCACTTTCATTCTTTCATTCACTCATTCCTCTGAGAAAATGTATTGAGTTCCTATATATATCAGGCACTGTGCCAATGGCTGGGGATCCAAGGTGAAATATGATTTTGTTCTCTCCTTGAAGAGCCTAAAGTACAAGACAGAAATTTTCAGATGTCAGTACATATAAGATGACCTGTAGCACACGTTAAAAATTCAGATGTAGAGGGCCACCTGGGTGGCTCAGTGGGTTATACCTCTGCCTTCGGCTCAGGTCACGATCTCAGGGTCCTGGGATCGAGCCCCTCATCGGGCTCTCTGGTCGGCAGGGAGCCTGCTTCCCCCCCCCCCTCTGCCTATTTGTGATCTCTCTCTGTCAAATAAATAAATAAAAATCTTTTTAAAAATTCAGATGTAGGTACTCTGAGGTGTGGATTAAGTGGGTCAAGGTAAGGAGACTGGGAATGTGCATTTCATCAAGCACCACAGGGGATGCTGATCCATCTAACTTGAGGCCAATGTTTGGAGAATTCTGATTTAGATATATAAGTCTCTGGTGAGATTTTTTTTCATGTGAGCTGTGAAATTTCAGTGCAAAAGAGGAAAAATCTAGCATTTTGACCTGAACTGAAATAAAATATATTACTGAGGGAGAAAGCAAATTATTCATTCTTAAATGTGTTCAATTCGGTATACGAAGCTGAGCCCTATGTCTTTTAAAACATTCCCAACACTGGGGTGCCTGAGTGGCTCAGTGGGTTAAGCCTCTGCCTTCGGCTCAGGTTGTGGTCTCAGGGTCCTGGGATCGAGTCCCTCATCGGGCTCCCTGCTCAGTGGAGAGCCTGTTTCCTCCTCTCTCTGCCTTCCTCTCTGCCTACTTGTGATCTCTCTCTCTCTCTGTAAAATAAATAAATAAAATCTTAAAAAAAAATTCCTAACACTGATATGTGTACCTCTGTGACATCAAGGTTTAACTCACCCCAAACTTTATACTTAAGTAAAAGTGATTTTTCTATTTATTTTAGTCAAGACCTTGGTTTTGGTAGATGGCTTAGTGTTAATTTTGTCCTTTTCTTTTCCTTTTATATTCCCCCCACCCTTCTTCCTTCTTTCTTTCCCTCTCTCACTCTTTTCCTTCCTTTTCCTGCTCTTCAGTTACTTAAAACTTCCTTACTACTGTAGTTTCAGATGTTTCTTCTGAGAAAATTTTAGCCAAGGTTTTTAAATACAGTCAAATAATATTGACTATAAACTAGTTTTGAAAGATATGAGACAGCATGAATGAAAGCTTTATTCAGTTTTATTCAAATTCTTAGGATCACCTTTATCTCAAAATCTCTGGAAAGAGGGTAAACTTGATATTAGTGTTTATTACAGGTGAGTTAATGATAGATGAAGGATAAGTACTTGCACAATATCTCATATGGTGTTTCAATTATCTATGAATGTATAACAGACCATCAAACAAAGCCCCAAAATTTAGTGGCTTGAGAAAACTCAATTTATTATGTCTCATGATACTGCAGGTTGAATGGGTAATTTTTCCGCAGAGCTCATGCAACCACAGTCACCTGATGGGTCAGATGGGAGGCCTGGAATAGCTCAGATGGCCAATCTCTTTTTATCCTCATTGTTTTTCATCTTGCTCTTTGCCATAGCATCGTGGTCTCAGGTTATGATAGGAAAGAAACTACAAAGCCTATTGAAGCCTTGGCTTAGAATGGCTTCTTTCATATTCTTTTAGTCAAAGCTAATCACCAGGCCAGTCCAGATATGAGAGGTGAAAAGTAGACTGCACATATTGATGAAAGAAATGGCAAAATTGTGTTGCAAAGAGACTTTTATGGTAGGAATGGGAAAATATGACCATATTTTACAACTTACCACATTTTACTAGTAAATTTGATAAATTTCTGGCTCTCTGGCTACAAATTATTCACATTTCTCCCACATAAAAACATGTAGTCTACCTTGTTGCAGTATCCACAGTGTCTTATTCCAATTGCAGCATCAAACTTGAAGGTCTCATGTTGTCAGGTTCATCTATTTGTGGGAAATAACATATTTTTAGATTATTTTAGAGGTCATCTCCTACTTTCTGAGAGTAATTCTTTAGTCTTCTTTTCTCTTCGGTCATTAACTCTGGCCTCTAGCTCTTGGCTGTGCCCACTGAGATGTAATTAATATTCCATGTTTATAGGTAGGTGGCTTAATTACCCAGTTTTCTGCTTATAGAATTTGGGGAACTACAATGCTCTTCTCATTTTTAACTATCTCTTCTAGTCTAAGTTGGTAAATCATCCATAAAAATTTTTGTGGGGTTTTGTAAATCTGATTAAGGTTAACATTATATTCCCAAAAGTCATATCCATAATTCTTTGTGTGACAGATATCTCTCCACCTTAAGGTGCATATATGATTGCTGTGGAACCACAGTTTTAAGATTCCAAGAATGTCTAGTAACTACCACTTCAAATCTTTCTGCAGTCTTAATAAGGGGGTCTTAGAATCACACCCTTGCTTTGACTTCTACCCTGAGTTTGTTTCTTAGTCTGAGAGAGTTTGGTTTCTATTTCTAGAGACCAGAAATAGGAAATAGTCTCATTTTCCAACCCAGAAAGTCTTGGATTTTTCATATTTCTTTTAAATTCTGTTTTTAAAGGGGAGAATTCCTTTTTTTAGTTCATCATTCTAGTATCATAATTTCTTTTTATTATATTTACATTATTTTTTTCAGTGATCCAAGATTCATTGTTTATGCACCACACCTAGTGCTCCATATAGTACTGCCTCCTTAATACCCACCACCAGGCTCACCCATCCCCCCTCCCAACTCCGCTCCATAACCCTCAGTTTGTTTCTCAGAGTCCACAGTCTCTCATGGTTCATCTCCCCCTCCGATTTAACCCAATTCACTTTTCCCTTCCTTCTCCTAAAGTCCTCCATTTTATTGCTTATGTTCCACAAGTAAGTGAAACCATATGATAATTGACTTTCTCTGCTTGACTTATTTCACTCATAATTTTGAACAGTCAGCTTAAAAATAAAATCCAATTGATACATTCTTCTCTGAAACTTTAGCCAGATCCACAAATCCATTAGTTGCATTTTGCGACTGTCCCGCAAACTATTAGATTTTCCAAATTTACAACATAATACAGTTTTCCCTTGTCCTAGTCTCCAAGAGCAGTTTCTTCAGGTACATCAGGTATATTTCTACTAAATGTTTTCTTCTTGTCTTCTCTTTGCTTATTGCCTTGTCCAAGAACCAATCCTGCATGCTTTAGGTTTTAGTTACGGACACACCCCATTTCTGATACCAATTTTTTTAGGTGGCATAAACAGCAACCTAAAACTTATTAGAGTCAAACAATAATAATTTATTATTTCTCATGATTCTGTGTGATAATTAGGTAGTTCTGCTGGTTTTTCTTGACATCGATCATGCAACTTCAATATGCTGGTGAATTAGCCAGAATTACCAGAATATCTGGACCTTTCTCTCCTCATCACAACTTTTAATCCAGGCCTTCTCATAGTATAATGACATCAAAATTTCAAGAGAGTAAGTGCAGAAATATCAAGACTCTTTAAAGCCTCAGCTTGAAACTCACAGTATATCACTGCTGTTACATGTATTGGTCAAAGCAAATTGCAAGATCAGAAGAGATTCAAGGGGTGAATCTCTCCTTGTGGGAGAAGATGTTCTCTCTCTGTGGGAAGACTGGCAACATCACAATGCAGAAGGGAAAGTGTACAGAATGGGAGGAATTATAGTCATGTGTCATCCATCACATACGGGTAATGATAGCTTCAAACAAAACTCAGCTATATTGATTTCCAAGATAAAAAGTGCCCAGTAATGTGTCTAGTATATAAGAAATGTTTTTAAATGTTATTCCTTAACAACTTTTGCTTCCTCTGTATACTTCCCAAAATATTTTTTTTCAGGAAATAGGTTGATTTGTTCTACATGTCATATAATTTAAAACCACTAAGTAAACATGCTTCTAGTGTTACAGATTTTTCACGATAGAACACGAGAGAAATGATATCAGAAAGCAATGGGATTAAAGCAATTACAATTATAGGGTGCTTTTTTCTTTTTGAATTGATGTTTGAAACTTTCTGGGATATTGTAAAAATAATGATAACAACAATGGTTCGCATGCAGAAACAAATATTCTAGGAACTATAAATCGGTTTTGAGATGTAGATGTAAACAGAAATGTAAATTTAGTTAACAAGTTATTAATAGGGAAACCCCTTTAGTGATAGCACATATGGATAACTCTGAGCAACAAGCATGTCCTAAGGGAGTTTATACATCTGGAATTTTAAGGGGACTTATCTCAACATGACTGATGAAGGCAATTAATGGACAAGTTTATTTAAACAATTAAAATTATAAGAAGTTTTTAAATCTTACTTTTTGAAGTATATCTTCTGGTTACTTAGTACTGTTTCTCTCTGGCCTTGCTTGGAGAAAAATGACTTTTCCCCCCTCCTTGAATTTGGCTATCAACTCTGTCTATTCCACGTAATGACTGATGACTAAATATGACAGTGGAATAGGAAGGACAGGCAGGGGCCAGATTGGGAAATAGACAGCTGTTGTGAAGGTGCTGTAGCTGCACAGTTAGGGAGAGTCCACAGGGTAGAATACATGCTCTCCAGAATAATAAGAACGTGTGATTTGTGGCCCTTGGTAGGTGTCAGGGAGGACACATTCAAGGACTTTAGAAGAACAGGGTACCACAGTAAGGATTCCCAACAAGGAAGAGGATGTGGTGATGAAAGCAGGAAGAAAGTTGGCAGGAGGCCGGTCTGAGAGCATGTAGCATGACCCTGTATGTTGGAAGAGCTGGAGGTGATAATATAGAAGAACTAGACAGGTCAATATTTATGAAGACAGTATTCTGGTTAAATCATTGGCTTTAGATTACACAGATCTAGATATGAATCTCAGCTCTACCTGTATTATCTCTTTAAATTGGGCAGGTTATTTATCTTCTCCTTAGTTTTTTTTATCTAAAAAATAATTGGGAATAAAAATGACTACTTATAATTTGTGAGGATTAAATGAATATTATTTGTATTAAGCACATAACAAGTATTTAACATAAATATTACTCCTCATACTACTACTAATTGCAACAGTATCAACAATATTAAGGGTGAAGTTCAGGCTTAGAGAGAAAGATGGGGGAAAAATTCTCAAAATGTGGTCCAAGATTGTGACTTTGGTCAAAAATAAGAGAGAAGTTTATTTCCTAGGGCTAGGGTAGTAGTCACAGTGAAAGGTCACAGTGAAAGGAAAGCAAAAGTGACTTACTGATAAGTCATCCAAGTTACTGAATTTGGTTCAGCTTCCCTTACCTGAGATCTAATAGACTTCAGAACAGGCTCCCAAGGGAACTTGTGGAGGTGAAGAATGGGAAGAAGAAATCAAGAGGAGATGCCGATGATGCAAGATGCAGTGGCCAGTGTTAGGGAGTCAGTCAAAACATCACACTAAGGAAAAAGCCTTCTGCTAGTCTGTCTTGTTTGTATGCTAGGGCCCTTCACAGACATGTTGGTACATTTTTACAAGCACCTCCTTTACCTAGTAAAACAGCAGATCCTTCTCACTACCTTCCTCAATTCCATTCTGTAAGCTGTGAAGAAAAATCCTGGCTGGGGAACTCCAACAGGAGTCTCATCCAACTATACAACCTACCAAACTCTTTGCTCTGTTCCCACATGTGGGCAGAGATTTCATTCTACAAGCACACCTGGGCTCAGAGACCCAGTCTGTTAACCCTGTCTAGCTGTACAAATTGGGTAACAGGTACAAATGGACCATCAGAAAATCACTTCTAGGAAGAAATAAAAGTTGGTTGTTGTTTTCCTGCTGGCACTGAGAACTATTGAAGGATATGGGCTGTGCCTTTCTTTGGAGTTATGATTTGGTGGGTTGCCATTTTGGAATCATCATCATGTTGATTTCTAACACCTTGTATCCTAGATTGCAAGTTTGCCACTGCATGGCAGGTTTCTCACCTTAAAATCAGTGTATGTCTTGGAGCTTGTCAGTGTATATTCATCATGATAATTAGATCTTTCATTTTTAGAGTGAATTATATTTTTATAGAAAGCAAAAAGAAATTATTCCAAAAAAAAAGATTCAATTCTCCTAAAACTACACCTTGATATAATTCTCTACTAAGCATGAAAGATGGTCCCAACGAGCATTCTTGCCTGTTGACTTTTACAATTATATTTGTGTGCACCATGAAGTAGCTTGTGGTTCTATCTTAAATGTTTCAGTGTACAGTTTGCCCTAATGTACATCTCCTATCCCCTATCAACTTCTCTATGCTCTATTTTCCTAGTAGTTACACACTCTATAGTAATTTGTATTAGTTCTTTGTTTACTATTTGTCTCTTAGTCACAACTACCTTGTCACCCTGATAGACTGCAAGGAATGCTTTTTCCCATGTTTCGCCCCAAGTCTAAGCTTCCCCTTAATTATCATTGGTTTTGGTGGTGGTGATAGTAGTAGTAGTAGTAGTAGTAGTAGTAGTAGTAGTAGTAGTGAAATGTATCAGGTACTTTATTGCGTGCTTTATGCACATACCTCATTTAACCCTTATGAAAAAATTTAAAGTAGCTATTTCTACCTTCAGTTCTCTGCAAATGAGAAACCAAACCAAGCCAAACCAAAAATCTAAGGTTCCAGAGTAGGTCATTTGCTTTGTTCCTAGAGTATCACCAGTGCCAAGAAATATACTAGGCATATAGTAGTAGCTCCTCAATAAATTTTTGCGAAAAGAATACATAAAGAAGGTGGAAAATAAGAAGTCCTCTTCAGTCACTCAGACTACACAAAGAAGAGGTTAATAGAAAAGGGAAGGTACTAGTTATAAACACAGTTGCCTTTTAAAGGCAATAAGCTATATTATTTAAAAGATCCTTTGTTCAGGTGAGTGCTTTGCTAGCTGTCTGAGTTATTTGGAATTTGCTATGTGAGCTCTTCAGGATGACCCTCAAATCTTCCTGGAAAAAGAGAGGAAGTATGTAGAGGTTAGGTGAGTGCAGAATAAGACTCAGTTCTGGGAACGAACATGCAGCAGACCCGAGAAATCAGAACCAGAAAGAAAATTGAGAATGCGAACTCCCTGGGAATTTCAGTTCCCTCCAGGGAATACCCCAAGGAAACCAATCTAGTTTCACTCTTTTTTTTTCTCCCCCAAAGATTTTATTTATTTATTTATTTATTTATTTATTTATTTATTTATTTGAGAGAGTGTGAGGGAGAGAGACGGAGCATGAGAGGGGAGAGGCCAGAGGGAGAAGCAGACTCCCTGCCAAGCAGGAAGCCCAACATGGGACTCGATCCCAGGATCATGACCTGAGCCGAAGGCAGTTGCTTAACCAACTGAGCCACCCAGGGGTCCTCTTGTTTCAATCCTAATGAAGTGGAAGGCATGAGCTAAAATTAGTGTTACATGTACCTGGCACAGAGAAGGCATCCTCCTTTCTTAGAAACTGAAGACAACAACAAAAAATAACATATGAACTATGTCTTCAACATAGTTTAAAGGGGTAATGTAGTTTTTCTTTAACTGAAAATGAAAAAAAATTAAAATATAGAATAAGGAGCTGAAATTGCATATATGTAAATGTTATAAAAAGGCTTTAATTTCAAAAGATGTGCTAATGAAGGCAAGTCATTAGGGATGGGTAAAGAAGTAAAGAAATTATTCTGTTTTCATAGATGATTATCCTCCTCCTCAGATGCTATATGGTTTCCTTTTTAAATTTTGGTTAAAGTATGGATTGGGACAGAATTAAAAGAAACCAGAAATGCAAATAATAAGTTGTGGAAGCAAATGGCATAGTTCTATCAGTGCTTTTAGAGGGGTCACTTAGATAAAGCAGTCACCTCCCAGAATATATTTCTTCATATGGTTGATCTGGGGACACCACTGTAAGCCCTGGTTGCCAATCAGATTTATAATTTCCTGCATGCCTGGCATATTTTTTTTAAAGATTAGTTTATTTATTTATTTGACAGAGAGAGAGCGAGATCACAAGTAGGCAGAGAGGCAGGCAGAGAGAGAGGGGGAAGCAGGCTCCCCACCGAGCAGGGAGGCCCATGTGGGGCTCAGTCCCAGGACCCTGAGATCATGACCTGAGCCGAAGGCAGAGGCTTAACCCACTGAGCCACCCAGGCGCCCTGCCTGGCATATTTTAAGTGCCCAATAAATGGTAGCAATTTTTAATGATGCTACTTTTTGGTTTGTGAACTTCTCAACCTATAAAGTCCAATTCAGATATTATTTTTTCTTGAAACATTCTCAACTTCCCTTTCTCCCTCTCTAGCAGGAATAATTTTTCTCCCTTTCATTGCACTGCCGTAGTACGATTTGCAATTATCCTGTGGCCCTAAACAATTTCTATTGTGAGTATTATATGCACATTTGTCTTCTCTTTTGGATTGTGTGCTCTTTAAATGCCAGACATGCACCTTATTCATCTCTGCCATGTACAGATAGTTGGCAAATATTTAATAAATGAAAGGAAAAAGAAACAATGAATGAGTGAATGAATGAAATAATGGGGTGACCCTGAGTGATGGGTAGGTCCTGTGTCAATCCCAGTTTACTGAAAAGAAAAGTGGCAATGAGGGATGTTGAAGTGACTAGTGTGACTAAAGTTATATAACTAGTAATTGTCAGGGATAGGATTTTACCCAAAGTTAAGACAGCTACAAAAACAAGATGGGATCGGGAGGGAGACAAACCATAAGAGACTCTTAATTTTCATGAAACAAACTGAGGGTTGCTGGGGGGGGGAGGGTAGGGATAGGGTGGCTGGGGATGGACATTGGGGAGGGTATGTGCTCTGGTGAGTGCTGCAAATTATGTAAGCCTGATGATTCACAGACCTGCACCCCTGGGGCAAATAATACATTATATGTTAATTAAAAAAATGGGACTAGAACTTAGACTCTCTGACATTAAGTCCAGTATTTCAATTTAAATTTTATTCTCATTTTTAAAATATATATTTTAAAGTAATCTCTACACCCAATGTGGGACTTGAACTCACATCCCTGAGATCAAGAGTCACATGTTCCAAAGACTCAGGTTACAGAAGGGAGGGCGGTAGAGGGATGGGGTAACTGGGTGATGGATATTAAGGAGGGCACATGTTGTGATGAACACTAGCTGTTATACACAACTAATGAATTGTTGACCACTACATCAAAAACTAATGATGTACTATATGCTGGCTAACTGAACATAATAAAAAAATAAATAAAAACAACAAAAACAAAACAAAATAAACAAAACAAAGACTGAGCCATCAGGGTGCCTCTCATTCTCATTTTTGCATCTCAAAACTTATAATGAAGGGTTTAATAATCTCAAAGATAATCATGTATAGATAGGTCAGGTATTCATATACATTGTGAAATTCAAGAGTAAATAAAAATCTATCTTGCTCTTTATTATCTGCCTCAACAATTTTCTAATGTAACTGTAATTCCCAGCATCACAGAAGACGTTTCCCAAAGTGGGCTCTGTGAGCTATTAATAAGAGTTTTGTGTTCATATACTCCAGGGGTTTGGGATTAAATACAGTATATTTTTTAAGTATCTTGTGCAGGGCTCCTTTGATATGCTAATGTCCATTTTGAATTCACAACACGTGGATAAGATATAGAGCAATACTCAAATTCAAATATGGACACCACCTGCCCTTCCTTTTTTTTTTAAATTATTATTATTTGCCATTTTACAGCACTCACCATAGTACAAACCCTCCCCAATGTCCATAACCCAGCCACCCTATCCCTACTCTCCCACCTCCAGTTTGTTTTGTGATGTTAACAGTCTCTTATGGTTTGTCTCCTTCCCGATCCCATCTTGTTTCGTTTTTAACCTCCCTAACTCCAAGGACCCCTCCGCCCCTCAAATTCATCATATCAGAGAGATTGTATGATAATTGTCTTTCTCTGATTGACTTATTTCACTTAGCATAGTACCCTCTAGTTCCATCCACATCGTTGCAAATGGCAAGATTTTGTTTCTTTTGATGGCTGCATAGTATTCCATTGTATACATATATACCACATCTTCTTTATCCATTCATCTGTTGATGGACATCTACATTCTTTCCATAGTTTGGCTATTGTGGACATTGCTGCTATAAACATTCAGGTACATGTGCCCCTGTGGATCACTACATTTGAATCTTTAGGGTAAATACCCAGTACTGAAATTGTACTAGTAAGGTAGTTCTATTTTCAACTTTTTGAGGAAACTCCGTACTGTTTTGCAGAGTGGCTGCACCAGCTTGCATTCCCACCAACAGTGTAGGAGGGTTCCCCTTTCTCCGCATCCTTGCCAAAATCTGTCGTTTCCTGACTTGTTAATTTTAGCCATTCTGATGGTGTGAGGTGGTATCTCACTGTGGTTTTGATTTGTATTTCCCTGATGCTGAGTGATGTTGAGCACTTTCTCATGTGTCTGTTGGCCATTTGGATGTCTTCTTTGGAGAAATGTCTGTTCATGTCTTCTGCCCATTTCTTGACTGGGTTATTTGTTCTATGGGTGTTGAGTTTGATAAGTTCTTTATAGATTTTGGATACAAGCCCTTTATCTGACATGTCATTTGCAAATATCTTCTCCCATTCTGTCAGTTGTCTTTTGGTTTTGTTGACTGTTTCCTTTGCTGTGCAAAAGCCTTTAACTTGATGAAGTCCCAATAGTTCATTTTTGTCCTTATTTCCCTTGCCTTTGGTGATGTTTCTAGGAAGAAATTGCTGTGGCTGAGGTCAAAGAGGTTGCTGCCTGTGTTCTCCTCAAGGATTTTGATGGATACCTGTCTCACATTGAGGTCTTTCGTACATTTTGAGTCTATTTTTGTGTGCAGTGTAAGGAAATGATTCAGTTTCATTTTTCTGCATGTGGCTGACCAGTTTTCCCAACACCATTTGTTGAAGAGACTGTCTTTTTTCCATCAGACATTCTTTTCTGCTTGTTGAAGATTAGTTGACCATGGAGTTGAGGATCCATTTCTGGGCTCTCTATTCTGTCCCATTGATCTATGTGTCTGGTTTTTTTGCCAGTACCATACCGTCTTGATTATTGCAGCATTGTAATAGAGCTTGAAATCTGGAATTGTGATGCCCCCAACTTTGGTTTTCTTTTTCAACATTCCTCTGACTATTCAGAATCTTTTCTGGTCCATATAAATTTTAGGATTATTTTTTCCATTTCTTTGAAGTAAATTGATGGTATTTTGATGGGTATTGCATTAAATGTGTAGATTGCTCTAGTAGCATAGACATTTTCACAATATTTGTTGTTCCAATCCATGAGCATGGAACATTTTTCCATTTTTTGTGTCTTCCTCAATTTCTTTCATGAGTGCTTTAGAGTTCTCTGAGCATAGATTCTTTGCCTGTTTGGTTAGGTTTACTCCTAGATCTTTTATGGTTTTGGGTGCAATTGTAAATGGGATTATCTCCTTAATTTCTCTTTCTTCTGTTTTTCTTGTTGGTATATAGAAATGCAACTGATTTCTGTGCATTGATTTTATATCCTGACACTTGAGTGAATTCCTGTATGAGTGCTAGCAGTTTTGCAGTGGAGTCTTTTAGGTGTTCCACATAAAGTATCATATCATCTGCAAAGAGTGAGAGTTTGACTTCTTCTTTGCCAATTTGGATGTCTTTTATTTCTTTTTGTTGTCTGATTGCTGAGGCTAGGACTTCTAGTACTATGTTGAATAGCAGGGGTGATAGTGGACATCCTGCCATCTTCCTGACCTTAGCAGAAAGACTCTCAGTTTTTCCCCATTCAGAATGATATTCGCTGTGGGTTTTTCATACATGGCTTTGATGATACTGAGGTATGTACCCTCTATGCCTACATTGTGAAGAGTTTTGATCAAGAAAGGGTGCTATACTTTTCAAATGCTTTTTCAGCATCTATTGAGAGTATCCTATGGTTCTTGTTCTTTCTTTTATAAATGTATTATATCACCCTGATTGATTTGCAGACATTGAACCAAACTTGCAGCCCAGGAATAAATCTCACTTGGTCGTGGTGAATAATCCTTTTAATGTACTGTTGGATCCTATTGGCTAGAATTTTGGTGAGGATTTTTGCATCCATGTTCATCAAGGACATTAGTCTGCACTCTCCTTTTTGATGGGGTCTTTGCCTGGTTTTGGGATCAAGGGAATGCTGGCCTCATAAAATGAGTTTGGAAGTTTTCCTTCCATTTCTATTTTTCGGAACAGTTTCAGAAGAATAGGTATTAATTCTTTAGTTGTTTGGTAGAATTCCCCTGGGAAGCTGTCTGGCCCTGGGCTCTTGTTTTTTGGGAGGTTTTTGATGATTGATTTAATCTCCTTACTGGTTATGGGTCTGTTCAGGTTTTCTATTTCTTCCTGGTTCCATTTTGGTAGTTTATATGTCTCTAGGACTGCATCCATTTCTTCCAGATTGTCAGTTTTACTGGTGTATAGTTGCTTGTAATATGTTCTTATAATTGTTTGTATTTCTTTGGTTTTGGTTGTGATCTCTCCTCTTTCATTCATGATTTTATTAATTTGAGTCCCTTCTCTTTTATTTTGGATAACTCTGGCCAGGGGTTTATCACTCTTATTAATTCTTTCAAGGAAGAAGCTCCTAGTTTTGTTGATTTGTTCTACTGTTCTTTTGGTTTCTAGTTCATTGATTTCTGCTATGGTCTTCATTATTTTTCTTCTCCTGCTGCGTTTAGCCTTTCTTTGATGTTTTTTTCTCCAGCTCCTTTAGGTGTAGGGTTAGGTTGTGTACTTGAGACCTTTCTTGTTTCTTGAGAAAGGCTTGTATTGCTATATACTTTCCTCTCAGGACTGCCTTTGCTGTGACCCAAGATTTTGAACAGTTGTGTTTTCATTTTCATTTGTTCCATGAATTTTAAAAATACTTCTTTAATTCCTGGTTGACACTCATCCTTTAGTAGGATGTTCTTTAGCCTCCATGTATTTGAGTTCTTTCCAACTTTCCTCTTCTGATTGAGTTCTAGTTTCAGAGCATTATGGTCTGAAAATATGCAGGGAATGATCCCAATCTTTTGGTATTGGTTGAGACCTGATTTATGACCCAGGATGTGATCTATTCTGGAGAATGTTCCATGTGCACTAGAGAAGAATGTGTATTATGTTGCTTTGAGATGGAATGTTCCAAATATATCTGTGATGTCCAACTGGTCCAGTGTGTCATTTAAATCCTTTATTTCCTTTTTGATCTTTCCATCCCCCATTTCAGATGATCTTTCCATCCCCTATTTCAGTAAGGGTGTGTGTGAAAATCTCCTACTTGTATTGTATTATGGTTGATGTGTTTCTTTGATTTTGTTATTTATTCGTTTATATAATTGGCTGCTCCCATGTTAGGGGCATAGATATTTAAAATTGTTAGATCTTCTTTTTGGACAGACCCTTTAAGTATGATATAATGTTCTTCCTCATCTCTTATTATAGTCTTTGTCTTAAAATCTAATTTATCTGATATAAGGATTGCCACCCCAGCTTTCATTTGCCATTAGCATGATAAATTGTTTTCCACCCCCTCACTTTAAATCTGGAGGTGTCTTTGGTTCTAAAATGAGTTTCTTGTAGACAGCATATCAACGGGTCTTGTTTTTTTATCCATTCTGATACACTGTGTCTTTTGATTGGGACATTTAGCCCATTTACATTCAGAATAACTGTTGAAAGATAAGAAGTTAGTGCCATTGTATTGCCTGTAAGATGACTGTTACTGTATATTGTGTCTATTCCTTTCTAGTCTATGTTACTTTTAGGCTCTCTCTTTCCTTAGAGGACCCCTTTCAATATTTCCCATAGGGCTGGCTTGGTGTTTGCAAATTCCTTTAGTTTTTGTTTGCCCTGGAAGCTTTTTATCTCTCCTTCTATTTTCAATGACAACCTAGCTAGATATAGTATTCTTGGCTGCATATTTTTCTCATTTAGTGCTCTGAATATATCATGCCAGTCCTTTCTGGCCTGCCAGGTCTCTGAGGATAGGTCTGCTGTCAGTCTAATATTTCTACCATTTTATGTTACAGACCTCTTGTCCCAAGCTGCTTTCAGGATTTTCTCTTTGTCACTAAGACTTATAAGTATTACTATTAGATGACAGAGTATGGACCTATTTTTATTGATTTTGAGGGGGGTTCTCTGTGCCTCCTGGATGTTGATGCTTGTTTCCTTTGCCAAATTAGGGAAATTCTTTACTTTAATTTGCTTCCATATACCTTCTGCCCCCCTCTCTCCTTCTTCTGGGATTCCAATTATTCTAATATTGTTTCATTTTATGGTATCGCTTATCTCTTGAATTCTCCCCTCATGGTCCAGTAGTTGTTTGTCTCCCTTTTCCTCAGCTTCTTTATTTTCTATTGTTTGGCCTTCTATATCATTAATTCTCTCTTCTGCCTCATTTATCCTAGCAGTAAGAGCCTCCATTTTTTATCGCACCTCATTAATAGCTTTTTCAATTTCAACTTGGTTAGATTTTAATTCTTTTATTTCTCTAGAAAGGGTTTTATTTCTCCAGAGAGGGATTCTCTAATATCTTTCATGCTTTTTTCAAGCCCAGCTAGCACCTTGATAATCGTCATCCTGAATTCTAGTTCTGACATATTACTAATGTCCACATTAGGTCCCTGGCCATTGGTACTGCTTCTTGTTCTTTTTTTGTGGTGAGTTTTTCCACCTTGTCATTTTATCTAAATAAAAATAGATGAATGAGAGAACAAAATACTAAAAGAGTAGCAATGATCCTAGAAAAATATACATAAACCAAATCAGAAGAGGCCCGAAAGGGGGGGGGGAGGAGGAGGGGGAAGAACAAAGAGGGGGAAAAATAATCTATATATCTATATCTATTAGACTGGTGAATTGAACAGAGCCACACACTTGGTTTTGGGTGTATTTTGGTCTGTTAGAAGAAACTATCTCCCAAAATTTTAAAGAAAGAAAAATTTATATATATACACAAATAAGCATAAACACGGTGAAGGGATGGAACATAATTGTAAAGCTGAAAATTAAAAAATATTCTAAAAAAGGAATTGATAAAAAGTTGGTTGAAAAAAGAAAAAAAAAGAGGAAAGAATGTGATCAGGCTGGAAACTAGAACAAAACCATGCGCTAGATTTAGGGTGTATTTTGATCTATTAGAAGAAATTGTGTCCCAAAATTTAAAAAAAAAAACAAAAAACCTATATGTATACAAAACATAAGGTTAAATACAATGAAGGGATAAATATGACTATAACAATGAAAATTTAAAAATATTTTTAAAAAGGTATTGATAAAATAGTTTAAAAAAACCCTTAAAATAGGAAAGAGAAAAAAATTTAAAAAAAAAGAGTAAGAAAAAAAATAAAATTCAGAGAATTTAACTTGAAAGACTAAAAGATTATGGGAAAAAGCCATGAATTCTATGTGCTGCTTTCCCCTAGCTCTGGAGTTCCACACTTCTCAGTGATCAGTGAACTTGGTCTTGGCTGGATGTTCTTGCTGACCTCCTGGGGGAGGATTCTGTTGCAGTGATTCTCAAATGTCTTTGCCTGAGGCGGAATTGTACCCCCCTTACCAGGGACCAGGCTAAGTAATCTGCTCGGGTTCTCTCTCAGGAGCTTTTGTTCCCTGATCGCTTTCCATACAGCTTTGGAGGATGGGAGTGAGAATGGCGGCCTCCCAATCTGTGACCCAGAGGAGCGGAGAGCTTGGGACCCCACTCCTCAGTGGACCCTCAGAGAAAAGCAGTCAATCCCTCCTGTCTCCCTGGTCTCTGGCTGCACTCTGAGCTCACCCAGCCTGTGACCGAACATTTCTATCTCTGGCGCATGGCCCCATTTGGAATCTCCAAACCCAGCAGATTCCTGCAGTGCACTCCTTCACCCCTCCTCCTGGAGGAGGAAGGAGGGGGATCTCTCCAGATCTGCCACTTGTGGGTTCCTTCCTCAAAGGGCAGTGGCTGACTATGCCTTGGATGACAGTTTAAGGTAATCCTGAGCTAAGAGACCCCTCCTCGCCTTGGCTCGTCTCTGTAGTCGGCTTCCCCACTCTGATACCTGGGAGTTCTGTCATACTCAGACACCCCTGGTATTTTTGTGTCTCCGCGGGTCCTGAGACCACAGTGTCGCCACGAAGTCTTCACCCCTCACTTAGCCTCTGGAGCGATGGCTTTCAGTGGAGCAGACTTTTAAAAGTTCCAATGTCATGCTCCATTGCGCTCTCACTTGCTGGGAGCTGGCCCCTCCCCCCAGGGTGTACCTTCCGGTCACTTCTGATTCACTTCTCCACAAGTCCTACCTTCTGGAAAGTGGTCAATTTTCTGTTCCTAGAATTGCTGTTCTTCTCTTCAATCTTCTGTTGAATTTGTAGGTGTTCAGAATGGTTTGATAACTATCTGGCTGAACTCCTGGGACCTGATGATAATTGGTCTCCTACTCCTCCACCATCTTGCTCCTCCCCCTAATGTTTTTCTAGATATCACAAAAGAGTTTTGTTCCATAAAAGACACTTCTGAAAAGTGCTCCTTTAAGGCACCACACCTCTAGAAATGTCTCACAAATATGTCAACAGTGTTAATTGGGACAGTTTGCACCTAGACCCATGAGCTTTTGCCAACAAGTTCTGGCAGAAAAGGACTACGCAGTTCTGCCTAAGTGGAAATTGGACTATTTAGGAGCCAGATCTGTATCATCATCTGAGTTCTGTACATTAAGTAGAACTTGTTCAAGTTATTCTTCTCTGTATAAGCTCCAGTTTCCTCTTCGATAGGGTGGATATAATAAAAACTACTGCACATGAATGTTGTGACTACATAGTAAGAATAATAAGGCTGTTAAAATAGCAATACTTGGGCGCCTGGGTGGCTCAGTGGGTTAAAGCCTCTGCTTTTGGCTCAGGTCATGATCTCAGGGTCCTGGGATCGAGGCCCGCATCGGGCTCCCTGCTCAGCGGGGAGCCTGCTTCCCCCTCTCTCTCTGCCTGCCTCTGCCTCCTTGTGATCTCTCTCCCTCTGTGAAATAAATAAATAAAATCTTTAAATAAAATAAAATAAAATAGTAATACTTACTTTATCCCCATTACTGTCAGGCATGAGCTTAGTTATTTCATATACTTTCTTTTTTAATCTTTGTGGCAACCATGAGAAAGTGTTATTATCATCTTCATTTTGTAGATGAGCAGACTGTGACGTAGAATTGTTATGTAGGTTTCTTAAGATCACACAGCTAGCAGGTGAAGGAACGGATTTTCAAATCCAGTATAGTTGATTTTTTACTTATGGTTTTCTAACTTTAAATTTCAGATGTGATTATTAGTATGATAAATAATAATAATGAGGATAAGCTTTTAATACTCCCCCTCTGCCAGGCATTGTTCTAAGCAGGCTATGTGTACTATTTAATCATCAAAATAATCTTATTTATGTAAATGTGCTTTGTAGATTTTATGTAATTGTGGCTTTATATTATTATTACTATCATGAATAATGAATAAATCCTTAGGTATTATTTTCATGATTCTATTTTCCTATATTTTTCAAAAAATTTAATGTAAACAATTTTATAGAATATGAAAGCTAAATGAGATGTTAGGGGTTATTTAACATTATTGCTCTTCTTTTTGAGGCTATCTCTTAATTTCTAATTTACTATGGGCCTGGTTCTTGGATTGAATTGTTCATGATTCTGGACTTTGGTCAAACTATTTGGGAGTACAGCTTCAAAAGATACATTGAGCAACAAACAATTACCAGACATTACCAAATCTAGAAAATAAGTTTTTACTAGAAATTAGGCATCTTTTTTTGTGCATCTTTGCCCCGGTCTAAATTTATCAGACAAGATTCACTACTGCCAAAAGGCTCATCCTTGGTAGCAAACACTCAATTATAAAACTTGGTGTTGGAGGAAGTCATTAAGAGGACTTAACCACAATTAACTCACAAGCTAGATCTGGGCACCTAGAAGCTCCTTTCCCCCTACCCTGTCCTTGGAATATACATTCTGCTCACTATTCTCATACTATGAACCACTTTTAAGGATGTGGCTTTGAGAGAACAGTGCGGTGTTGAAGCCATCTGGACAGTGTACATACCTGAACCCTGTCAAGTCCTCTATATAAACTTTTAAAAACCTGGCAGGTGAATGTGGAGATCTATTCATCTTGAGTTCCTTTGTTTATTAAACCTACCACCTACCAATCTGGAGTGGTCTGCTTCTTTCTTAGGTCTCTCCTCACCTTCTGTGTATTGAGGCTGGTTTCCACGAGAAGCTCTCAAGTTTGGGAACCAACACTTAGGGATGCCTTTGTGGCACAAGGAAAAGCGCATAGGTCTAGGTGTCAAGAAAACTGTGTTCTAAGCCACAGTCTGGTAGTGGCTTGCTCTGTGGCTTTGCTTTTAATGAGATAGTTATTCATTTATGCCTTATTTATTTATTTGCCATACATATTTATTGAGCAGTTTTTCAGTGTTAGGTGCTGTGCTACATACTGAGGATCAAAGAAGAGCAAACAATGGAGTAGTTCCTAACCTCAAAAAGCCAGCCCAATAAGGCTGGTTTAGGACACATCTCACCCATAGACAGTATGTTTTGCACATGGTGTAAGCTCAGTATGCTGCATTTTCTTTTCCTTGGTTCCTTGGACCAGCAACTTCAGTTTTCTTGTTGTCCTTTTTTTCATATGTGAAGTGAAGGTGACAGGATGGGAAAGTGAAATGATGGAGAGGATGATTTCCAAGAGTCTTTCTGGTTCCAAACTTCAAAGATTCATTACTTTCAGGATAATAACTGGGTGCTGATCCAAAATTCAACGTGTTTGTGATGGATGTTGTTTGGCAATAAGAAAGTGATAAGTTACTCTTCTGTTTATTTTTCCTTTCACTGTTATAATTTAATGCTATGAATTATAAATCCAACCAATATGCAACCCAGTTTACTAGCATACCTTGTGAGAATCTAGACTATGAAACTTGAATGCAAAGTGAAACAGCCCTGAAAAATTAAATTCACCTCCTTCTGCCTTTTGCAGGTATCCTGTATTCAAGCTGTGCCCAGGCTTTATCACTGGTAAGAGGTGAATTTCATTTTCTGTTGATAAGTAATCTTATTTAAAAAGCATTACATTTTTTGATGATAAACTTTGTACATAAATTCTATGAAGTTTATCATACCAGCTTCAATAGGGATGCAAGTCAGAGATGCAAATTTCCTTTCCTTGAATATGATCAGAATTCAAGTGGTCTCATTTGGGACAAAGCCATTATATTATATACTATTTCAAATAATTAGGTCTTAAATGGTTGAATATATTTTTTTATCTTCTGTATTGCTGGGAGTATTTTAAAGAGCTGGTTATCTATCACTTCTCAGAGAAAATAATTTGAAAGTTTTGGGGCAGATTTAAATTCTAGTGACAGAATTTTCTTTTTATAATGATTCAACTTCTATAATTAGAAAGAACTTTCTGAAATTTTGGTTAATGAGTACTGATTTCATTAATTTCTAGATCTGAAAAGCTTTGTTAGCCTATCTGGAATGTTGATACAATGATGCCATGAATGTCCAATAAATAATAATAATGATGATGATGATAATGATATAATAATATAATTTCATAGCAGAGTCTCTGAAGTCTTTTAACTCAGAAGACTCACAACAATCTTGATTCCTATGGAATAGTCAAACATTATTGCTGTCTTCTGACTTAAAAGTCACAAAGTAAAGAGTGAGTGTAAATAAAATGCATCCCCACACTTTGCAGAGATCTCACTGTGCCCTGAAAACTGTCTACTTTTAACTTCTATCACAGTTTATAATTATTTAATAACATATCCCCAGATTGTAGCTTCTCAAGATCAAGGTCCTTCTATATATCTTTGTATCCATGGCAACTAAATACATTGATTGGCACATAGTTGCTGCTCAAATGTATATTGGATAAATATCTCATCATAACACATGGATAATTGTGACTTGATTGAATAAAGTTAGACCTGACTTGAATAGGTTGAAACTTGTCCTACATGTAAAATTTTTTGAAAAATATAAAAGACTGTGGCAGTGTTGCTGCCACATTTAGGACTCTGTTCCTTTAATTTATTAATTCTCTCATTCATTTATTAATTCATCTATTATTCATTTATTTTGTGCCTATTTCTTACCATATACCTTATTATAACCTGAATAAGCTCATAGTTTTTTTGTTCTCCTTAGACTTGCTTTTCTTCATTAATATTTTGAGTCTTCATCTTAGCTCCTACCTGAACTTTTAATGATAAGTGAATTTCAGAACTTCTGATGCCTCCTCATTTTTTTTGCTGTAAAATAGAAATTATGATTCATGCACTTGTTCTTTAGGGTGAGAGATGATGAAGGAGCAATTATTTTGAGATAAATGTTTTGGTGACAGACAAGGGAAAAGCAGAATGAGTTCATAATAGATAACCTCGTTTCCAAGAGAAGAAAATAATTTGTGGAACCAAGTGGTACAGAGTGTCCCTCTGACTTTGTCAAAGTCCCAAGACTCTTCCTCATTCCTCCCCT
This sequence comes from Ailurus styani, assembly GCA_002007465.1. NCBI lineage: Eukaryota > Metazoa > Chordata > Mammalia > Carnivora > Ailuridae > Ailurus > Ailurus styani. Next base: position 1,102,388 of record LNAC01000371.1, on the reverse strand, counting down.
GTCTTTTCCTTAGGAGATCTCATTTATGTTTCTTCTTCCTAGTAGGCTCTAACTCTTCTCTCATGGCTTGCTTTCTCTCTTCCTAACACTTACTGGTCTCTTGTACTCCAGGCTTTCCCTGCTCTACCTAATGTGTAATCCCTCAAATACAGCCATGAACCCTACCCACACATGGTAATCATTCAGTGGCTCTCATCATCCACATCTATTAATCAGGCTTTTGATGCCTTCTACTTTCAGGCCACATTCACTTTAAGAAAATTATTTCCATGGCTTTCTTCACATGTCTATCTCAAGTCAAACTGATCATTTACCATTCTACATTCTGTATCTCCCAGGGAGCTGTGTCTGTGCCTTGTTCATGCTTTTATTCTAACCCTCTAATAGCCTTTCCCTTTCCCTTCCCAAATCCATTTCTACCAATTCTTTTTTATATATATATATTTTATTCATTAATTTGAGAAAGAGACAGACACAGAGTGAGCAGGGGAGAGAGGCAGAATGAGAGGGAGAAGCAGACTCTCCACTGAGTTAAGAGCCCAATGTGGATCTTGGACCCTGGGATCACGACCTGAGACGAAAGCAGATGCTCAACCATCTGAGCCATCCAGGTGCCCCCATGTTCTACCCATTCTTGAAGACTCTGTTACCATCTCCATTTCTTTATTAAATTACTCTTTATCTCCCAAACTATAGGTATTTTTTCTGTACTTGAACTCTAAACTTCAAGGGACTTTTCTGCAACTATCTTATGAAGCTTAAAAATTTTAATAAGACATAATGATTAATATAGAATATAATAAAATTCTAATCAGGAGTATAAGCTTTATTTGCATTTCTAAACTAAATTTTCCCTTACAGTGAGGTAAATGATTTTTTATATTTGCAGTATATACTGTGGGAGAGAAATATTTGTTGAGTGAATAAATGAGTGAGTGAATGAATAAGTGAATAAAATATTGAATGAATGAATGAAGTATTTCTAAAGGACTGTCAAGGTGCTCTATCTTCTTTAATGCTACAGTCAATGCATACCCAGCACTACTTTTTTAGGAAATGTTCAGATTGCTGGAACCCTCCACTACATAATTATAGCAGAGAAGCTGAAATTAAGTGAAAAATTATTCTAAGCAGCAAGGAAAATAGCTACCACAAAGTTTATTTACATTGGTGCATATCCTCAAGCTAGCTGGAGCTTATTTGGTTAGTATTAGGTGTTAACTTGAATTATTGCTTTAATGAGCTTATTTAGTTGCCATGGAAACTAATAGCAATAAGAAGGGACAGGCATACTATGAGGAAGAAGGGCGAATAAAAGCAGATAGTGTGACACATCATATTAGCCTGGAGACCATTGCTGATGTAGTGTCACAGGTCTGAGAAATAATTCAATCATTTGTATCAAATGAATTTCTTGGGAATTTGTATTTTGCAAACATTTCCATCAAAATGTCCCCCAAAAGTTGTTTGTTGCTAAAAGCTTCAGATTCAGTTATCTGGACATGATGATTGTAAGAATACATTACAGCTGCAAACCATTTTGACAACTTTAAATGACTTTAATATAAGATCTGTGAATGGCAAATATTGTTTCCAATTGGATGAAGTAAAAAGAGAGGCTTAATGAGATTACATAACTTGATTAAATAGTCAGATTAGTAAATGAAATAGGCAAGACTCAAGTACACCGATTCTATACCCCCAAAGTATTTTTATTTCACTCTATTTTCAGTTTTATTCAATTTATTACATTTGTTCAATACTCCATCCCTTACTGCTTTTGAAAAAAAAATATTTCTCTTTTGGGTTAATAAATCTCTAAAGGGATAGCTTGGAATGCACCTTATGTGATTATTTCCAAAGCCATTTAAATATTAGAGCTACAAGGAAGTCACTTGCCATAGTTTAGAGCTGTGTCCTGGAGGCTGTTGTGTTTGAGTCCATTAGTTATTCATTTCAGAAGTCCATTCGGTGCTCTGGACATCTTCCAACTTTCTGTATATGTATCTCTTTTCCTGGGGGCTTTTTCCAGGAGGCTGCGCTGTTCGTTGACAGTAGGCTGGAAATGCTGGGGAATTAGCACCCTCCACCTATTACTGAAGATGTGAATGTAGAAATACACCAGCTCTCTCCACCTTCAAGTGATATGCAAGCATTTTCTGGGGATTCCCTGCGGGAGTAAGCTTCAGTCACCCTGTGTGATGGCTGACTTAATTATACTGACTGCTTCCCTCATATCACTTCCCTGAAATTCATCTCTCAACCTTCCATATAAACCTCCTACACTCAGATCCTTATCTTCCTCTCCTCTGGGGGGAATTCGCATGAAGACAAACAGTCCTGGGGAAATTACCGCATTTTAAACTACGTCACTTCATCTACTGATTTACAATAAGAAGAAACAACGTAACGCCTTATAGTCTTTTGAGAGTTGTTACATGATATCCGTGATGCTAAGTGTTTAAATGTTTTCTCTTATTATCACAACCACCTTATGAGGTAGAAACTATTATTGTCCACATTTGACAAGAAATTGAGGCTTGGAGAGGATAAGTAACTTGGCCAAGGTCACTCAGCTCGGTAATGATGGAATTAGTAGTTGAATGTAAGCCATCTGATACTAGAGACTAGTTTTTAGTTTTCTAGAAATTGAATTGATTCACACTTGTGTGGACTTATTGGATATATATATATATAATATTGGATAATAAATATATATTTCCTTTATCTTTCTCATTTCACTATAGTATGGTATATTCCCTGAAGAAGTAAGGTACACATTTTAGAAAAGGACTGAAATAAAACTGCAATAAAATTGAAGGAAAACTGGATCAGGGTCTGAGGACCAGGTGTGGTGGCTCTGGGCTTCGTGATGGGACAGAAGAGTGTGAATAGTAGGGAGTGCTTGCTCGTTGCCAGCAGGGAACGCACAGAGATGGGTTTCTTCTTGGAGGGACCCACCTGCAGCTACCTAAACTCTCTATGTCCTGAACTTTTATCTTTCAGAGGTCCAAGAAGCAGCATCTACTTTTAGTATCAGTTCAAATGTGTAAATATTTAACTGAAATAATGAAGCCTAGAAAAGCATGGTTTCTCTGTAGCTCCCGTCACTGTAAGGGAATTGGTGATTAGAATAAATAATTGCTCTGAAAATAGCTCCAACCCATTTGTTCAAACAATTAAGCCCATCAATGAAGTTAATTTAGGGGAGGAATGACACACATGTTGGCAAATTGTTCTGTTCATCTTGGCAGCCTTCATTTGTTCTCATTCTCTTTTTTATCTTCCTTTCTGCCTTTATTGCTGTTTATGCTGTCACTTCTCAGTGTCTTTTGGAAGCTGATGTTTCCTATAACAAATTTGCTTTTTTTTTAAATCTCAGAATTCATGCATAGATTTATTTTATCTACTTGCTTATAGGGACAGGCTTGCTCTCTCCTTTCTTTTAACTTTGGGTGATGAACATTTGATTTCTTCTGGCTTTGATCTGTTACAGTCACCTTTTATTAACTATCCCTCAAACTTCTTGTGTTTTGGTGTTGATACAGTATAATCACAAAAAGTCAGGTGAGTAAAATAGAAGCAAATGATTCTTGCACATTTAAAAGAAAGAAAAATAATCTCTACTTTAAAAGAGGACTGTATTTGAAACCTACTAAGTAGAATTCCTGCTGGGAAGAGATTTGCCTCTTTGCTTAGGGAAACCCTTGTTTAATTATGAAAACCCTTGTTTAATTATGAACTCTTCCATCTCTTGTCCTGTTCCGCACTGTTTTGAGAAGAGATTTGGACAAATGGAAGCAGGAATTCTGCCTCTGATTGCTGGTGGGGGGTACACAGGAGCTTGGATGGGGATCCTGAGACTGGAGAAGATGGGGGAGAAAGATATGGATAGAAAAAAAAGGTGCTGTGACAAGATAACAGTGAGGTGGGACTGAAGGTAAATGGAAGCCAGTGAGAAAATCCTGGTAGAAATTTTCCAGGAAATTTTAAGAGACTAAGTCTAATGTTCAATGTAAAGTTTTTGCCTTTTTTTGTATTCTACTAAATTCTCTTCTGTAATCACTAAACATTAGGAGAAAACATAACACATACTGCCTTGTATTAGCAGTGTTTAGAGGACTAAAGAAAACAAGACAATATTCGGTGTTGGGTTCAAAGGATGAAAGACAGAATTGTAAGCACAGGATGCACATTGATGAGTGGGATTATAGAAATTAAATGAAAACAGAAATTCAGAGGACAAGATGAGCAGGAGAACTTATTTGTGTCCCCTGCCACACAGACACATCCTGCACAGAGAATTGATTCTTTATATCTAAGCAAAAGTGTAGTTTTGAAAACACAAAACTGATCATGTCTTTTCCTACTTAGAACCCTTTGGAGGCTTTCAGGAAAAACTCCTTGTAATAATTTACATGTTCCTGTATTGTCCTAGTCATTTCTTCAGCCTCATCTTGCAACGAACTTCTCTTGTATATTTGTCCTTCTTCCCCACTGGCATCTGTTTATTCCCTCCAATTTACCGTAATCTTCTTTACCACAGGACCATTGCACATGTTGTCCCATCTGCCTGAAACATGTTCCTTAACTATTTTGAAAAGTTGATTCCTCTTTATCCTTTAGATGGCAATTTAAGCAACCCTTCTTCATTTTTTTTACTTGCTTATTTTTTAATTTTTATTTATTTATTTATTTATTATTTGCCCCAGGGGTACAGGTCTGTGAATCATCGGGCTTACACCTTTCACAGCACTCACCAAAACACAAACCCTCCCCAATGTACATAACTCAGCCACCCTATCCCTACCCTCCCACCCCCCAGTAACCCTCAGCTTGTTTTGTGAGATTAGGAGTCTCTTATGGTTTGACTCCTTCCCCATCCCATCTTGTTTCATTATTTTTCCCTCCCTACCCCCCCACATCTCCCCACCCTGCCCCTCGAGTTCCTCATATCAGAGAGATCATATAATTATCTTTCTCTGACTGACTTATTTCGCTCAGCATAATACCCTCTAGTTCATCCACATTGCTACAAACGGCAAGATTTCGTTTCTTTTGATAGCTGCATAGTATTCCATTGTATATATATAAACCACATCTTCTTTATCCATTTATCTGTTGATGGACATCTAGGTTCTTTCCATAGTTTGGCTATTGTGGACATTGCTGCTCTAAACATTTGGGTGCACGTGCCCCTGAGGATCACTGCCTCACTGCCTTTGTATCTTTAGGGTAAATACCCAGTAGTGTGATTGCTGGGTTGTAGGGTAGCTCTATTTTCAACTTTTTGAGGAACCTCCATATTGTTTTCCAGAGCGGCTGCACCAGCTTGCATTCCCACCAACAGTGTAGGAGGGTTCCCCTCTCTCCGCATCCTCGCCAACATCTGTCGTTTCCTGACTTGTTGATTTTAGCCATTCTGACTGGTGTGAGGTAGTATCTCACTGTGGTTTTGATTTGTATTTCTCTGATGCTGAGTGATGTTGAGCACTTTCTCATGTGTCTGTTGGCCATTTGGATGTCTTCTCTGGAGAAATGTTCATGTCTTCTGCCCATTTCTTGACTGGGTTATTTGTTTAATGGGTGTTGAGTTTGAGAAGCTCTTTATAGGTTTTGGATACAAGCCCTTTATCTGATATGTCATTAAGCAAACCTTCTTCAGAAAGGTGTCCTTGCCCTCTTTGACCAGTCCCCTCTCTCAAAGCCTTTTTTGTACCTCTTTTTCAGCACACCTTCCACAGTTGTAACCTGATTTGTGGGATCACATGATTGCCATCTTCCCCACTATTTGCAAAGCTCCATTCAACAGGTACATCTGACTTTGATTGAGAGTTTCATCTTCAGGGCCTTGTCAAGTGCTTATCACATCACAGGCCATCAATAAACATTTTCTGAAGGAAGGCAGAGGAGAGAAGGAAGAAAGAATAAGATAAACACTTATAAGGGGCTTCAAAAGTCTCTGCCTGGTGCTGCTTGAAGGACAAATAATGGAAGACTCTAGTTTCTTTCTGGTCCTCAGAACTGTGTAAGAGTTGTGTTTCAGAGATAAGGGAAACATTTGCCAAAATTAACAGTGGAGGAAATTCCTTATCTATTTAGTTAAGCTTTGTCCTTGGATGATGATGGTGGTGCCAGTGCATGAAATTCATTTTGATTATCCTTTTTAAACTCTCTGATATGTATGCAGATTTGTATATGCATCTGTTTGTATAAAGAAGGGAGAACTTTCTTTCCAGCTGTGATCATTTATCAACAAGCTGAAGACCTTGTGAAAAAGAAGAAATTCTCTCTTGGTCTAATTGACTGACAGTCACTTCTGCTTAGGAAGGAGAATGATTTGGCAGGAGTATGGGGTAGAAGTGAACAGTGATCTAATTAATGACCTTATCTTCTTTTCCAAGTTTCAGTTTCACAAAACAAATGCTTTCTCTCTCGTTCTAGCTGACTGTTAAGGTATTTTATCTGGAGGCACTAACTATGGAGTTAGATTCCTAAATTAGGACTGTTACCCAAGCTAGAAATCCTAACCTGACTTCACCTTTTAGTAGTCGTGTGACCTTGAGGAAGCTATTCAACCTGTTTGAGCCTTACTTGGTTGTCCCATATTTTAAATGGATATAGTAAGTTCATATCAGGGAGTTATGGTGAGTTCTAAATGAGATGATGTGTGGAAAGCTAGCTGCGGAGTAAATGCTTGAATGTTCTTTTTTGTCTCCTGTCTGAATCCCCCCCCCTTTTTTTTTTTAGCATTTCCATCCTTCCTAGCTTCTGCCAAAATAAGTTGGCTCATTAATTATTCCACAGTACAGGTGGGTTGCCTTCCTATACTAGGCAGAGGAAAGATAGGAAAAGAAAAATAACATCAGGAATTTTTTTTTAATTGACCCTCCTGAGAAGGATCAAATGTCAGGACTAAGTTTTAGGAGCTGCTCCAAATACAAGGGGCTGAAGTTAGATATTAAATTCTTATGAATACGAGGAAGGATGTGGGTTTACAACTTCTTTGGAAGTTTCAAGGGTGTAATCTGGAACCAGCCCCATCATGGAGGGCAAGGAGAGACCAGAGAAAGAGGCACACCACACCAGACTGGGTAGGTGGCAAGTTTAATAGGGAAAGGAACTTACCTATAAATCTCATCTTGGGTGGCAGCAAGGTGAGTAACTCTCCACACTTGTCCCCCAGAATCTTAAATGTTTGTGTAGAGACCTTAACTGGTTTCAGGCACATATACCATCCAGATCATCTCAATGCCACATCACATCTCAAGGCTATGTCTTTGGTGGCAGCTTCTGGGACTGGGAAGGCAAGCAGAATACACATTCCAAGGATGTAGCAGGTGGTAAGAAGGCTGTGGTGGTCAGAGTCCAGCTCACATGTCAGTCTGTGGTCATGTCCTCTCAGTGACCTCCTTCAACAAAGGAGAAATCTCTGACCCAGGACCTCTTTTGCTTAGGGGTCTAATGTAGCATCTCTGAGAGCAACAGCATCATGTAGGTTTCTGCCTCACTAGTTAAAAAAGGGGAAACAAAGGAGCATAGAGCTCCTCTGGATTTTCTCTCCAGCCATTCCTTCCTCCCCTAGCTACCTGAGGCAGGTGGGGAGCTCACCAGTGCCAGTCAAAATTTTTAGAGGGAGAATACTTTCCTTATTCTCCAACTTTTGCTCTCCTTCTAGGATTCCTACCAAAGAAACCTCTGAGCAGAACCCCTCTATCTGCAGTGACTTGTCTAACCTATAAGGAATAGACAAATGCCACTTGTAGTGATTTCATCTATGCTTCTCTTTCTCATTCGGAAGCACCATAATTCCCCAAATTGAATTTTGAATGAGATACTGTTCACTGACCCTGGGGACAGTGAGTGTATGCATAAATGGAATCAAACCTCTTTTCTCAAGTAATTTGTCTTCACTCTAGCCTGAAATTGTCTTTTAAAGCTGAGGAACAGCCTTAATTCAGACTCCAACTCAATAGTTAGTGTCTGGGGATTAAATATCTTAATGACCAACCAGAGAAGTTTGTTTTGTAAAAATAGGAAAGGAGATGAGGTCATTATAATATTGTCCACTAGTGGTCAGGAGAGGAATTGGTAAGGCAAGGTCTGGAGTATATGAACAACTTTTAGAGCCAAGAAATGAGATCTCTGCAAAGTACTAGTACATTTAATTTTCTGCATCAGGAACCTGTTAAAAGTTAGTGACTATTGGGGTGCCTGGGTGGCTCAGTCAGTTAAGTGTCTGGCTCTTGATCTCAGTTCAGGTCTTAATTTCATGGTCATGAGTTCAGGGCCTGAGTTGGGCTCCATGCTGAATGTGGAGCCTCCTATTAAAAAAAAAACTTAAATAAATAAATAGTGACTATTATTACATAGTCCATTTTTATAGATGGGTTCTGAATGGAGTTCAGAGAAATTCAGTAACGTGTGGAGGATCTAATAGTTACTAAGTCATAGGGACATACTATAAACAAGAACTATCTGACCTAGACAAAGCTAGAGCCCAAATTCCTAACTAACCGTGTAACTAACTATAAAATTCCTAACATTATACTGTGAGCTAGTATTAAATTTGTGGAGACATACTTAAGATGATAGCTAACAATACCAGGTGATTTGGGATAGATGTGAAGAAAGCAGAGCAATCCACGGAAAACACCTCTGGTGAAGTTCTGTTCAGGATGACAGTCTACTACAGCACCAGAACCTGGAACCTGGTTTCAAGGTCACTGGGATAACTGAAGCCTGTCTCCTGTTTCAATACCAGTGAAGGCTGATGAAGCTGTATACCTAATAGAAAGTTAGGACCCTATTCCTACTTTCATCCAGTGTCAAGTGTCCCACTTACTTTATGCCAGTGAAAACATTTTCTTAATAAGGAAGATGCTTGTATTTTTCTTGCAGAAGTCTTATGTCTTCTTGGAAGGTTTTAGGATGACATATTTAGAAATATGTAGACAAGCTTTGTTTCTGATTCTTCTTTTTATTTATATTCATTCATTCATACAGCCATTCAGGATCCAACATCTATCTCTCTTTTGAGTGCATTCAATATCCCGGCACTATATAGTTTGTCCTTTACTTGGCCTGCTCATTCTAGATGTCGTCTATTGTGCAGAGGACTCTGATACCTCTCTGAAATTTGCCACAACAGCTGCCTCCACATTTTGTGGAAAAGGAGATACTATGACTCAAAGATAGACCAGTTACTTAAGCTTCTTAGTGCCCACATCTGTAAAAGAAAGGCAGGTAGAAATGAATGGCTTAGACTAGGTAGGCTAGTAGGTGTTTTCTAGTTCTAAGGTTTTTTTGACCTAGAAGCTTTGGTCTTAATTAAACTCAGCAAAGCAATGTATGAGTTCCCTCAGGTTTGAAGGCCTTGGGGATTCCAATTATAAAATAAAGTTTGGATGCATTTTCTTCCAGCGCTGAAGTTCTGTGATTTAACCACACTTCTGCTCCATTTTGCTCCAGAGCACCTCCTTGGGGTAGAAGAGTGACTGCGTCTCTGAAATCCCCATTGATACCAAAGAAGTCCTACTTCTCTCCTTGGAGGAAATAGTAGCTTGAGGAGTAAACACTGCTTTCAGAGTCCAAGCTAACCATTTGCCATGTCCCTCTTTTTCTCCCTTCATGGGAGGCAGTGTTGAGGGAAGAGAATTAGGAACAGGAGTTCCAGCCTCAGATTGCCTGTGGTTGAATCATTTCTTACTTGCTGCACACCCTGAGGCGAGTTATTTAACCTCAGTTTCTTCACTATAAAATTGAGCTCATAGTAATTTACAGGGAAGCAATGACAACTAGAGGCTAGAGTACTTATAGAGCACTTGGAATGGAGCCTGGATCATGGGGAACAATCAATATCTACTATTGCTATTATTTTCTCAAAAGAAGCAGGTGGTCAAATATTTTCTCCAAGTTTGAAAGCCTGTGAACCTGAGGGAGTATAGTGGGAGCACAGCTGGGGACACAAAGTTAGATGAGAGGGAAGCAGGAGGGCTGGTGGAGGGATCAGGAAAGGGCTATGGCCTCAAGTTCAAGCCAGTGGGAAGAATAAGTATGTGTGAGCCTATTTCCAGAATAGAAAGATAACTTTTTAAAAATCTTCCTTTCTATATTTAGTCAACAAATAATCACCTCTTCTTATCCCATTCCTGTCCCTCCTCTTTTTTCTGTCTTTTCATTCCTTCTTCCCATTCTTCTTTTTTTTTCTTCCCTCCTTTCTTTGCTTCCTTTGATATAGATTCTAACCTGGGAATGGAAAAGAGCCTGGGCACAGCAGTAGGGCTGGGAATACGTGGGAGAGGAATGCAGGGCAAAGGAGTCTATTTTGGTCTCCTTTCCTTTTGACTTCAAGCCGTGCTTCTCTCATGGCTGGGGAAAGGCCAAATAGGCCTGTGACTTATTGATCAAGAATGGAAGAAAAATCATGTTGGTAGGAGGCAGGCTGTGCTGCATCCAAATGAGCCTGGGCCTGGGCCTCATTGTGGGAGGCCTGGATGGGGAATACTGGCTGTTCCAATGGAAGCTGAAGAGCAGGTCCAAGATTTGGAACCGAGCAGGGTGAAAGCTGTTGTGGAGTAGGGCCCCAGCCCTGAGGGAAGTCATGACATCCAGGTCCTTTTATTCTGTGCTGGTAGCAAATGGGCCACCTGGCTGGGGTGGGGATAGGAATCATGGTGTCTCTGGAACAGGAATAGGGCAGACTTCCAGATAGAGAGCTCAGAGGCTAGTCTGTCAAGAGGGGCGCTGGATTCACCAGCTTTGTCTCTGCCTGTTGCTATTTACAGTGAAAAACACAAAATGCAGCCTCACCAACTAATCTTAAGCTTTGCTCTGAATCAATAACCAGGTACAGACTGTCATTAAAAGAAGCTCTGCCATTGTGGATTGGGAGAAGCTATTTGATAGAGTGTCTGTGCCTGATGACAGGGACAGAAATAGGGAGAAAGCTACAACTGAACACATTAGACTGCATGCCCATCGTGGCCTCTCCTTTCATTGCCCTATATGCTGTCTCTTTGATTTTTTTATTAACATACACTGTATTATTTGTTTCAGGGGTACAGGTCTCTGAATCATCAGTCTTGGACAATTCACAGCACTCACCGTAGCACATACCCTCCCCAATGTCCATCCCCCAGCCACCCCAACCCTTCGACCCCCTCCCCTCCAGCAACCTTCAGTTTGTTTCCTGAGATTAAGAGTCTCTTATGGTTTGTCTTGTCTCTTTGATTCTTGAAATAGTAATGGATTTGCAGAGCTTTAAATAATAGGACACACACACACACATACACACGCACACACACACACACACACATAACGTGGTGTAACTAAACCCCATGAAAAGCAGACTCTTCACAATTCAACAAATGTTAGAAGGGACTTTGGGCGTCCTCCACAATTTCTCAGTCAAAGCAGGAATTTTTCTACAATACCTTGGCCAGGGGGTCATCCTGCTGTCTCTTAAATGTTTCTACTAATAGTCATCTCACCACTTCCTGTGGCAGCTCATTCTCTTGAATTCAACCACACCTCTGGTCTCCTGCTTTTCTGTATGCGCCAGGCATAGTGATGATGGGAGAAGTCAACTCTTTATCACTGACCTACAGCTCCAGCTCAGTTTAGATCTTGTGTCTCAAATTCCAGCAGCAATCCTTCCCTCAACTTGCTGACTTTACTACAGGGCCACCAACCTCATGACCACAACTGCCAACTCAGACTGGTGTCAGACACAACTAGTTCTAGAAGAATGCCTGTACCTTAACAGTTGCGGCTGCCTCCCTTTTAGCTACTATTGTCCTTAGTATCACAGTGCTTCCTGTGACAGTTAAAGAAAGGTGTTTCATTTTCTCCATAATCATACTTTATCCCACAAGACATTCTTTGTCCTGTTTTAAACCTCCAATAGGAACGTACAGCATGTTCTAAAGGAGAGGATTGAAAAGCTTCTGGTGAAGGTAACATCTTAATGCTGGATGATTGGTTTCTTTTACCTCTACCCAACTGTATGTCAGGACAAGGTACATGGTCTTCAACCCTCACCCCCCTTAGTGGGCTACCCTTGCCTTCTCAAGGCTCCTTAACTCACCGATAGGAATTGGCCGAGTATTCATCTCATCTTCTTTAGCCAAAGGTCTTTTAGTCAAATGTTCCCACTGTGTTCATCCCCTTCATTCCTGGCCCCTTTAAATGATCTTCTCTATACAGAGAGTTAAACAAACACCCTAGCTGTAAATGTTAGCCCACGAGAGTAATTTCTCCAGATTCTTCTATTCTGAATTTGATTTCTTCTTGCATCTTCCACTTTATTCTGGTTCTCTTGACTAGAAAATAATTTGGGTGTTTTTCTCTAATACTGTGTTCAGATAAGAGCCTGGGATTCACATAAAGTTATACCAGAACAGAGTGGAAGACAAACTCTCTTCCCTTAGCTCTTTCTTTGAGAAGCCTGGTGATCGAGATTAGAACTTCTTGCCCTTTAGGAAATAAGAATGGACTGAGAGTCTAACCTGCAAACCTTCTATTTCTCTACTGTAAGTGAAAACTCAGACCCAAGATAAGCTTCCTCCATTAATACAAAGACAAAACCTATCTCCTAATAACATCCATTTATCTTAGGTCTGTGGTACGGAATAGCACAGATATGCCAACCCTCAGATATTAATTTGGCAAAGGACAGAGAGCCAGGGCAAATTCAGCCAAACCTAAGGCAATTCATATTTGCTATAATAAGTAGTTCAATAGCATTTCATCATATACTGTAATCCTCCAGTGGAATTTAAGTACAATGTGAAAGAGCATTAAATGGTTTTGCATTCAGATAAAAGTATCTTTCCATTGTTCTAGTTGTCAGTAGGCATACATCTCTGGCAGAAACATTTATGGATGACTGAATTTCCACCTGTTCTCCCTCTCACTCTATCCCCACACCTTTGCAATGAGGAGAGGTTATGTGACCAGCTCTGGGCAATGGACTATAAGTCTTAGTAATGTATATCGTTTCTGGACATGAGCATCTAAGAGCTTGTGTGGAAAGTGCCTGGGTACTGAATCACCACTGGAGTGCAGCTTCTCCAAAGTGTCACCAGCTTGCTTAAGAATTTATAAGACCGAAAAACAAAAGTCTCTGTTGTATGACATATCTGAAATTTCAATCTTCATTGGTTGACACAGCAAAGCCTAGCTCACAGTGATTGATACAATATCCTTGTTTGTCGCAGTGCTTAATAAAAATGGCCATTTGGCTTGTGTAGCTGTAGTTCAGTTCTCTGGGGTGCCATACCACCCTTGTTAGATAGGCATGCCAGACCCCGAAAGAGGAAGCAAGAACAAGGGGATAATATATGAGCAGCTGTGTTCTTTGAGATTATGTCAAACTGTTTAATACTGAAGGGCCTGATGGCTTTGCCACATACTCTGGTTCATCTTAGGATGAACTGCTGGGGAAAAATGCAAGTTTGGGAGGGAAACATACTGGAGACTCCAGAGCAAGCTTTCCAACAAGCCTTTGAGAAGGTCCTTGTGATTTCATTTTACAAACGAATTATGACTAGAGATGTTCCATATCTTACCCTAGGTCATACAATGGCAGAGCTAGACCCCAAACTCAATTCGGTCTGTTTCCAGTTTAAATGCTGCTATGATGGGAGAATCAAATCATGGTGACGCAGACCATGTCACCTGCAAAACCTAAAATATTTGCTACTGAGCCTTTTAAAGAACTACTTTTCTGTATTGTGAGTGGGAAGCAACAATACAGAACCTTTGCACATTGAAGAACTCTGAAAAACAGAAACCATTTATCAAAGGCTCCACATCTAGTAAAATAAATTTAGTTTGTGATAGGTTCAATTTCTTTTGTGGAAGAGAGAAAATCTTTTTCTTCTTACTTTTTTAAAATTTGAAAGGCAAATCTATAAAAAGGCAAAATATAAAAAGTTGTTTAACAAATATTGTAATTAATAAACATGTAGTTCAACTCTCTTGTTTCTGGGTAAGCTACAGAGAGAGGGTACTGTGTCTTGTGGACTGCCTGTCTTTTCCTGTGAGCAGAATAGTAATGAGAGTATAACTGGACAGCCTGATGAGCTATAACAACCCAACTGTGATCCCCAGGGAATAGTACCCCATCAGCCCCTGGAGATTCATAAGACTACATTTGCTTCATCATTGAAGACTGGAACTTTCTGCGGGACATACTGTGCTTTACTCAACAAGGAAGGACGTAATAAATTTCAGGATTCTTCAGATTCTTTCTGCTTAACCACAAATAATTTGATGCTTTACTACAAAAAGCAGAACATTCTATTTTGATTAAATCAAAATGATTCTTTGTACACAACATCCCATGGACTTTTTTACATCCCCTGGCTTTAATGCCTGCTTAATAAGATCACACATTCAATTATTTAAAAGAGCCAAGAACCAATAGGGGATTTGCTGACCCAGTGCTTAAAGCTTAGAAATCCAATTTGCTTTTCCTTCATTGCTAACAGATCAGCCCCAGGTTGAGAGTGACGGAAACTATTGGATATTTTAGAATCATTATGAAGAGCTGAGAGATTTGGCTCGGCAAGTCTCATCTATAACTGAATAGAGTGAATTTTATTATTGATGTTATCACGATTGACATTTCCCCAGGTTTTCAGCTATTCTATCTCCAGGTTCATTACCTTTTTTCAAATTCTTAATGTATTAATGTACTGAGTTCTGGCAATTTCCACTATGATTTTTGTCTGCACAAGAATTCTCAGAAATACTATGGATAAACCCATAGCTAGCCGTTAAACTAGCCTGGAAGGACAGTCAGTGAGGCTTGCCAGAGTTGTTTGCACCTTCTTTAAATATACCCAGCTTTCCTAAAACAATCACATGCATTTCACTTAAAGAAAATAACTGCATAATTATTGAAGAAACCTAGATGTATTTTTCCAAGTGAAAAGTGAAGAATATGAAGTTGAAATTTTCTTTTCCATAATTAAATTTTTATTTAATACTTAGAATTAACTTAACCTTGGGTGCCTGGTTGACTCAGTCAGTTAGATGTCTGACTCTTGCCTTTGTCTCTTGATTTTGGTTCAGGTCATGATCTCAGGGTCGTGAGATGGAGCCTCATGTGGGGCTCTGCACTCAGACTTAAACAGTCTGTTTAAGGTGTTATATGCAACTAATGAAAAAGTTGAACACTACATTAAAAACTAATGATGTAATATATGTTGGCTAGCTAAACATAATAAAAAATTTTTTAAAAAAGAATAACAACAGAAAAAAAAGACATTCTTTCTCCCTCAGCCCCTCCCCCTGCTTGTGCTCCAAATAAATTAATTAATTAATAATAAAATAAATCTTAAAAA
The DNA here is from genome assembly GCA_002007465.1 of Ailurus styani. NCBI lineage: Eukaryota > Metazoa > Chordata > Mammalia > Carnivora > Ailuridae > Ailurus > Ailurus styani. Next base: position 1,087,035 of record LNAC01000371.1, on the reverse strand, counting down.
AAGAAGAAACTTAACCTTTAGTTTATAGAAGCAGTATGATGATTATATGTAAGTTTACCACAATTTTAATTTTACCACAGAGCAATATTTCCTTTTGATTTTTCAGAAACATATAAATGTAATGTTTTGCTATATCTGAATAGTAACTTGACTTTTTCTGAGTTGACACTTTTATTAAATTATTTCCCCGGGTGTTAAAAGGAAATTTATTTCACATAGATTCATTCCATCGTAAGTGAGGATTCAATTAAACCATTTCAGGAATGTAGTTGATAAAAACTGATAGTCATATGGTATGTAATTAAAACAGAATGCTGTATAGTGATTTTGTTCCTTACAATTATTAATATGTTCAATTATCAGAGAGTGTTACTAACAGCTCTTAAACTAATCAGGTTGGATTTTAGTCGAAATACTGGATAGGGGAATTGCACTATTTACAAAGTTATAGAGATATGGGATGCTGGCTCAGGAGAAATGATTTGTAATTATACTCCTTACTAGGTGCATGGCCATCACGTTTCTTAGTAAATTAGAATTTTGTTTTCATAATCCTGGCCCAAATTACTTAAGATCTTACATGACAGAACTCTATACTTAAGCCCTCTGCTTTAGCCAAATGAAAACCAGTTCAATTCTTTGAAGCAAATATTTTTCAAATTATTATTCAACTTCACCTCTCTATTAGCTGTTATTTACACATTCCTTTGCATTATTTTAGTGTTTCCTCTATAATAGTGGTTCTCAAAATGTGGTTCCCAGGTCAGGAGCATCAGCTGCATAGCATACTAGGAACTTAAGAGAAATGCAAATTATTTGCTGCTACTCCTGGAGATGGAAGCCAGAAATCTGCACTACAAGCCCTCTGAATGAATCTAATTCATGGTGAAGATTGAGACCAGTGCCCCCTACCATACAGTTTGCTGCTTTTCCTCATTTTATGCTATATGCCCTGTGTTTCCTCCTTTTTTGCCTGGTTAAAAACAAAATTCACACACACACACACAAAATACACGATACAAAACCTTTCTCTTATTCCATCTGAAATGTCTTACTTGGTTTCTCCCTTCTTTGAATTGTCTTAGAATTAACATTATAAACAGTATAAGACACATACCCATTAAACCTTGATTTACAGTTATTTGGTAATATCTATTATCTCCCCTCCAATGATATAAGCTCCCAGAAGTCAGGCACTCTTGTCTTTATTTTCTACTGGTGTGTAGCCTGGTAATTGGTGCTCAGTCAGGGATTGATTGCATGCCATATCTTTTCTCTAATACATATCCTCTACTACCACAGACTCATTATTGCTTCTGAAATTTTTCCTAATATTGTTCTACCTTTCTGCAATATTTATTCCTACCTCTATACTGTATAATTCTTACTAAGCGCCTACTCAATCTCTCTCTTCTCAAAAACTCCCCAAGCAGACTTTGTATGAATTTCTGCTTCTGGCTATAATTGACTACCATATAGGAGACCAACCACCCATCGAGAACAGCTAAAAAAAAGTTAGAGTAATTAAAATAAATGATTTTAAGGTATCAGTGGGCTATCAAGGCATCTAGATCTCAGAGGAAGGGAAGTACTGTCTTGAATGAACTTGACACACTACCCTGTCTTTTTCTGAGATATTCACTGATTCCTAAAAGTCATGAACTAAGAGGATGAGATGCTGAATAGTAAGCTGCTGCAAAGAACTTAAGATGTTCAGAAGATCTTTTTGACAATTTCATGGGCCTGTGAAAATTAAAAAAAAAAAAGTGGTGTTGAAGGCTGCCACAGAAATTCACTTTGGTGAATCAACATCCTTACTATCACTACCTGTGTGTTATGGACTGAATTGTGTTTCCTCAAAATTCACAGGTTGAAGCCTTAGCCCCCAGTGTGACTGTATTTGGAGATGGGGTCTTTTAGGAGGTAATTAAGGTTAAATGAAGTTATAAGGGAGAGACCCTACCCTGATAAGCTTGGCGTCATTATAAGCAGAGGAAGAGATACCCAAGATTGCCCTTTCTTCCTGAGCAGTGAGGAAAGGCCATATGAGGACACAGAAGGTGGTCATCTGCAAAAGTGTATTTGCAACGAGCCAAGAAACACCAAGACAATCTTGAAGAAGAAGAAAATTTGAGATATCAATACTTCTTATAATGGTATAACACTTAGAACATCTAGGGTAAACAGACCAATGAATCAGAGCCAATCTTAAAAGAGACCCGTATATATAAAATCACTTGAACTATTATAAAGGTGATGTTTCTTTGCAATGAGTAAAAGATGGTATTTTCAGTAAATGGTTCTAGATCAATTTGATATCCATAAGTGAAGCCTGCTTCTTGACCTTTACTTCACACCACATACAAAAGCATATTTCTTTAATGTATTTCTTTACAATATAGAAACAATAAAGTTTCTGGAAGTTAACATAGGAGAACATTGTAATGTTATGAGGGTAACAAAATATTTCTTAAAGATGCCTTAAAAGAAAACTATACGTGAACGTTGGAATAAACTTTTGATCTTCAGAAAACACTATTCAGAAAGCAAAAAGACAAGCCAGGGTAGGAAACAAATATTTGTAGTACATATATCTGAAAAGAACTTTTTTTCTGTCTGAGTAATGATGAAATGGATGTATGAATTTTGTCAAAATTTATTGATCCTGTGTATTTAAAATTTGTACTTTTTGTGTGTGTATGACATACCTCTTTGTAAGATGGTGACTTCATGCTCTTCAGGACACCTGATACATTTTGGGTTTCATTAATTTATCAAGTATTTATTGAGCACCTGCAAAATACCAGAATGCTGAGTTAGGGCTAGGATTTATAGTTGTGAATAGAATGTTGTCTTTACCTTCATGGAGATTATTTGAAGCTTTCTGTTGTATATCTGTGTAAGATTGACATGGTTAAGCAAAAGCCACCATACAGTTGAAGAAAACATGCCTATGTGTTCCATTCATATGTGATTTAAATGGCATTCATAAGAAAAAGCATAACAACAGCTAACATTGCTTTGAGCTGGATATCCTGTATCTACCCCCCCAATCCATTTCCAGTCTTGTCTCTTCATCAGGAATCTGATTTGTATGGACTACATCAAGCATCTGAAAAAATGTAGCCTCATTATGTAAATAAGGTTTTATTGAAGCAGTGTTAACACTTATCATTTACATAGTGTCAGAGCAAGAGACCCTATAATGTATAAATCTTTATTATTTCATTCTTAACAGGAAAAAAACCCAAACAAACCTGAATTCTAGAACCCGTCAGTGGGCTTCCTTTTCTTTTAAGTTCCAGTGGTTGGTCCATGTAAGATCTGCTTGAGCTAGGGAATCCCCCTACCAAAGCTCTTGATTCTTCTCAAGGCAGCTCTCTGTTCCTTACTCTCTTCTTCTGGATCACATAACTCATACATTCATCCTTTTCCATACTGAGATGGTGATAGCCCTGCTAAACCTCTTTGAAATTGTCCCTTTATTGAACACTCAAATTACTCTAAACTGTATGAGCCACATATTTCCCAATGGGACCCTGGTTGATAATGTATTAAGCACATATTCCTTGCCAGACACTGTGTTAAGAGGTTCATAGTCATTCTGTAACTTAAACCTAACAAAACAGCTCTGTGAGTTAAATATTATCATTCTCTTTTTATAAATGAGGCAGCCAATGGTCAAGTTCGGAGGCTTGACAAAATTCACACAATTAATGTGGTAGACCTGGGACTTGAATTCAGTGCTATTGATTACAGAGCCTCCAAAGCTGAAGATCCTATTATTTTCAATAATTTTCATCATCTTACGGTTTTCTTGATAATACCTTATTGAATTGATGCTTAGCATAAAAAGTGTTCTTGATTTCATTTAATCATTCCACAATAGTGGATCAGAAATGATTCTTACTATTAAAGATAGATGCATCGAAGCCAATGAAAATTAAATTTTTTTAAAGGATTCTATGAGATAAAATTGAATATAGCCAAGGTTCATGCCTCTGAATCTGATACTATGTGTAATTAAAATGTCAACCTTTATGAAATAGATTTATTCATTTTGAATGATATTTAGAATTATATTTGCTATAAAGATAATATATATGCATATATATTCATATTTATAAGTTATTCTGATTGAAGTAACATGGTAAATATGTGGTACATGTTATGTGAATGAGATAGGCAGAAGTTTAGGAGAGAAAGCTAAGAGGCTGAAAATAAATTTTCCATATAAATTGAGATTGTTTTTTTTTTTTCCCCTGGTCCTCAAGTATTATAGGTTAATTAATTCAAACCAAATTTTAAAAGTTGAGATAAAGTGTCCTCCCATGATTTGACTGGTGAGAAGCAGTGTTTCAGCCAGGTTGCCAGCTGATGTCTGTGTGAGCCTTGGCTTCCTCCAGTTCACTTAGTCCCAAGCCAAGAGCCTGGCCAAGAGAACTGTTGGAGACACACAGATTCTGCATTCCTTGTTTAATTGGCCTTCAGAAAAGATAAACAGAGAGCAAGCCTGAAACAAGTTCTAGCTATTTCCTCTAGCCCTAAGGCAGTATGCTCTATGCATTGCAATAAAAGATCCTCTTGTTGGTCTATGGAACGCATTTTATATTACCAATTTCCTGTTGTGGACACAGATTCTCCTACTTGCCTTCCGCACGTTCAGAGAAGCTATATTTTAGGAAAATTTGTTTTAAAAAAGATACAAATATCTAATCCTATTTGATTTATTCTATCTAAAGAGGATATAATTTCAAAAGTACTGACTTTTTCTTGAGGTAAGAACTCAAGGTATTCAAATCCTTTTTTTTTTAATGATATCGTCCTGATTTTGATCAAATCCTCCTTTCTTGGATTCTGGGTAGAGTTGGGGAATAAGGAGAGCATGTGATTTGGGCAGCCATCTGCAGGACATCATCCTATCCAACAAGGGACAGTCAGCCCTTCATCATGTGTCCATACCAGTAACCAAGAGAGAAGACATTTTTGTTTGTTGAAGTCCTGGAATACATCAGTTCAATCACCATAGATAGGCTATGATAGCAATCCTCTGTCTCCCACATGTCCCAGAAGCAAATGTCACTTCTGGGTTCTCAGAAAGTCAGTAAGATTCTGCTCTAATCCCAAAAGAGGTATCTTCTTTCCACGACTTATTAAACATACCATTTGTGTGTATATTTCTGTTGGGCTTATACACTTCCAGTGGAATCTGCCAGTTACTTGGTCAAACACTAAGTCTGCTTGTCTGCAGATCAGTCAGGCAAAAATGCAGGTAGTTCAGCATTCCTTGCCTGGTGCAGAAGGCTCAGCCCCCTTCTGAAGGAAGCATTCTAACTGTGGTTGGACAGAACTGAACACAGGCTGTTAAAGAATCTGGGTCACTGGATCCCAGTGTGTTTAGAATAAACATTGGTGTTCTATAGGCTATACTGAAATGTCCCGTACTTGAAATCTTTTAACGTTAACATTTCTCCAGTTACCAGAAGCATGTTAAAAGTAACATAGATCTATTTCACTAGCTTAAGGTTTTTTTCCACACATCTTTTTTCAAAACACTATCTATACCTCTTATCTGCTAACAAGTGCTCACTAAAGACAAAACAGATCGATAACTGTATGTTTAATAGAAAAAGCTAGGAATAGCTGATTTCATTTGACAGCATATTTGTGAATACAAATTTATGATGGCTACCTTTTAATATGTATTAATTATATGCAGTTTGGTTCAGAAGGTTTCCTTCCAGGCTAATAAAGTTGATTATGGAGAAATTTTCAGACAGGCAGAAATTTTCAGAAAGGCAGAATTCCACTTTGGGGTGGAATAATCCAGGTCTCTTCCTCAGCTGTCTCTGGGGCTAGATCTGAACGGATTAATAGGATTTTGGCAATTAGAGAGGAGGAGGAGTGACCAGCGGGAGTCAAAGATGGAAGGTAAGACAGTGGGTGACATATATGGAAGTCTGTTCAGGCGAAAACATCTGAAATGGAAGGTTTATTGGAGGTGGTTGGTAGGTAAGTGTGAAATATTTTCTTAATTGTTATGTGAAATATTTTTACTTGATTTGTAATCTTGTTCCTGTATGGAGTTTATCTGTCCACCTTCTGACATTAGGACCTATTCAAGCCTTTTAATACCTTTGGTAAGTGGCTTTGGTTAGGAGGCCAGAACTTAAATGTTTTCATTAATACAAAAGCCAGATGTCATCCAGTGTTATGACCCCCGCCAGTGCTCTGGCCCCTGGAACCACGCTTGTTGGTTTCTCAGCCTGGGATAAAACTTTCCAGACAATATTACCAATATACTTGGACAACTGTGCTCTCACAATGACAGAGGTCTGGAGAAATCTGAAGATGGCACCTTCTGTCCTTTAGCATCTCATGAACTCCCAGAAATTCTCCAGCTACCACAGCTTGCCCTGTATGAACATCTGTGGAAATAAGTAACCAGTTTTAATTTCTCCTTTGAGGATGTTGCCGCAGCTTGCATCTGCTTGCCCGCTAATTTCTGCCCAGCTGACATTAATGGATTTGATTTTCCTTCCAACCTGTCGTGATATGAGAAGTTTTAAGGCTCTGAACTTTTAACAGCATGTTTTTTCTGGCAAGGGATTTATTGGTAAGAAAGTTGGAGGAACCAACATGTACACTGATGTCCTATTTCATGGGATGTATATAATCTAAATTTACTGTTGTTTTTCATTGTAATAGTGAATCATATCATCAATTTTTTTCTTTTGAATATATTTAAGATATAGATTATATATATGATATATTAAAATATATATTTTTTCTTTTCACCACCACACAATTAGTATAGTTCTCCTTATACATTATTGTCTTTATCACAGTACTCTATATTGTCATTTAAAAACATAAAATGACTCAAACAATACTGCTTTCCCTCTTATACGGATAAGATTAACTCTATCGTGATAAAGCCAACAGTGGTCCCTAATATATTAAATCATATTTTAGATATGAAAACTTTCAGCCTTTCTTAGTTTCCTGTTGTCATGTATTTTTGTTCTCTGCCCACATATTTTTTTTCTATTAATCTATAAGTAAGAAGGGTTGCCCTTTGCTTTAGTCTCATCAACTTGTGAAAATGGACTTTTCCACTCAGATTATCAGTGTTTTCTAATCAATAAGAATGGAAATATCTTCTGATAAAATATGGACCAAACTAAGGTCTCTTTTCTTTTTATGAAAATGTAACCTATGCGTATGTACCTTTTCTCTTTTCAAACTGAAAATCTAGAAGGCTAAGTGAAGTTTCTCTTCTCTTTGTTCTAAAAGCCCTGTTCTAATCTTTGCCATGGCTATTACATTGCACTGACATACCTATTTACTTGTCTGCCCATCCCACTAGGGAAAGAAAAACCTCATCTATTGATATTTCTGCTGCCCTTGGAATAAAATTAAATGTCTCAATAGAATTGTAAGGCCTTCCTAATCAGAGCCTGCTTCCTCCCCAGCCTCATTTTAAGACTTTCTCATTTATTTGATACATCGAGTCACACTGGCCTCATTCAAGGTCCTTCAACTTTTTAGACACTTCAGTTTTGTCTCTTGGAATTCTGTCCTGTTTAACAAAATTCTGTATTCTGAGGATCTGCCTTAATGAATGTAGAATACAAGTACAATTATGACAACGATGATATGTTTTCAATTCTGATTTTGCACAAGTGACTCTACAAGGTATTTCATGGGGTTTCCTCATTTGTTCCTTGTATCAGCCTTATGATGTAGATATTAATATTCTCAGCCTGAATTTACAGATGAGGAGACTGAGGTATAAAGAAAATAAGTCAGGTGCTAGAGGACATACAGTTAGTGCTGAAGTTCTGTGTCAAACATAAGTCTACTTCTAGAGAATTTGTTCTCAACCATTCTTCTGAACAGCCTCTTACATTTTATGGGACTTTCTGGACTCCAGATAATGTCCTTGGATGCTCATGATCCTAATCTACTCAAAAAGGTTTTCTTTGAAGTAGAGGAAAATGGTAAATCTCCTGCATATGTGTGGAAGTTGAATCTGAAAAAACTCACTATTTTCTATAAAGGGGCCTGGATCTATGTGTCAGGGACATCTGTAGACTATGTTTTTGCCTCTATTTACACTCCCAACTGTAACACTGCTCAGTTAGCCTTGGTGATATCAATTCCTTCACCTTTAATTTGATCTAAAATTGTTTATCTTTGGGTAGTCTCTCTTTTGAATGGACACTTTTTCTATTTTGACTCCCCCAGCCCCAAAACCTTATTCCAAAGGTGCGAGCTAAAGAAACTCCCATCCCTACAGTACACATATACTCACTTAGTTCTGACTTCTGAAATCCTTGTCCGAGTCTGTGTTTCCCGATCCTTGCCTTCTCAGGTGGCAAATGCAGATATTATTAATGGTTGCGTGTATTTGTTGCTTTCAATGAGGTTGTCCTAAGTTCTGTAGCACATTCACATTTGAGCTCAAATATGATTGAATTTAAATTGGCAGATTTCTTCAATGGTTTCCTCTATCCCCCATTAGGATACTTAGCACTGTAACATTTCTCTTAATACTCCATGAAAAAGGAGAAAGGATTGAATTGTGATTAAAAGCATATGCTTTGCAGTAGAATAGATCTGGGTTCAAAGATAAGCTTCAACACTTGGTAACTGTGTATCCTTAGGCAAGCTATTTAACCTCACTAAGTTTAATTATCTAAAAAAGTAGAAATAATGCTAGCATCAGCCACAGAGAACTGTCATGAAGTTAAGTAAGATAACATACATAAAGAATTTATAATAGAGCCTGAAACCTATTAAAATGCATAGTAGGCATCATCATTTGGGATCCTATTTTTTTATGTTAGCCACAGTATAGTACATCATTAGTTTTTGATGTAGTGTTCAATGATACTTTAGTTACGTATAACACTAAGTGCTCATCACAACACGTACCCATCACCCTGTTACCCCCTCCCCCCCCGAAACCCTCGGCTTTTTTCTCAGGGTCCATAGCCTCTTATGGTTCATCTCCCTCTCTGATTTCTCCCCCTTCAGATTTCCCTCCCTTCCCCTGTGGTCCTCCGTGCTATTGCTTATGTTCTGCATAAGAATGAAACCATATGATAATTGTTTTTCTCTGCTTGACCTACCTCACTTAGCATAATCCTCTCCAGTTCCATCCATGTCGATGCAAATGGTGAGTATTCATCCTTTGTGATGACTGAATAATATTCCATTGTATATATGTACCACATCTTTATCCATTCATCTCTTGAAGGGCATCTCAGCTCCTTCCACAGTTTGGCTATTGTGGACATGGCTACTATGAACATTGGGGTGCATGTGCCCCTTCTTTTCACTCTATCTGTATCTTTGGGGTAAATATCTAGCAGTGCAATTGCTGGGTCATAGGGTAGCTCTATTTTTAACATCCCAAGGAACCTCCATACTGTCTTACAGAGTGGCTGTACCAGCTCCCATTCTTACCAACGGTATAAGGATTTCCCTCTCTCCACATCCTCACCAACATTTGTTTCCTGTTTTGTTAATTTTTGCCATTCTTACTGGTGTAAGGTGGTATCTTATTGTGGTTTTCATTTGTATTTCTCTGATGACTAGAGGTATTGAGCATTTTTCATGTGTCTGTTAGCCTTTGTGTGTCTTTTTTTTTTTTTTAAGCCTTTGTATGTCTTCTTTGGAGAAGTATCTGTTCACGCCTTCTGCCCATTTTTTGACTGGTTTATTTGTTTTTTGAGTGTTGAGTTTGAGAAGTTCTTTATAGATCTTGGATATCAGCCCTTTATCTGTAATGTCATTTGCAAATATCTTTTCCCATTGGGTGATTGCCTTTTAGCTTTGTTGACTGTTCCTTTGCTGTGCAGAGATTTTTATCTTGATAAATTCCCAAAAGTTCATTTTTCTTTTGTTTCTCTTGCCTTTGGAGATGTGTCTTGGGATTCTATTTTAAAAGCGTAAGGCCATTAAAAATTTTGGTCCAGGGGTGCCTGAGTGGCTCACTGGGTTAAGCCTCTGCCTTCAGCTCGGATCATGATCTCAGAGTCCTGGGATCGAGTCCCACATCGGGCTCTCTGCTTGGCAGGGAGCCTGCTTCCCCCTCTCCCTCTGCCTGCCTCTCTGCCTCCTTGTGATCTCTCTCTCTGTGTCAAATAAATAAATAAAATCTTTAAAAAAATGCTTTAAAATTTTTTTTGGTCCAGAAAGTCTCATATTATGTCTTTACCTTTGCTATTTTAAACTACTTTTATTATCTACAAACAAGAACTATGTGAACTAGTGGTCAGTTTGTAAACAGAATTAATTAGATGGAGAGGGTTTGTATTTTTAAAGAGTGCTTGGGACTCCCAAGTTATGGTTAGTGTGTATTATATTTTAGTAATAAGAGGGTAAGAGCATCCAGCTGCTTCTAATGGTGGTTTCACCTTGAGGGAATAGCCTCAGCTTCACAGTTTCAGAAAGTTAATTTCATTAGCTTACTCTAGGGTGACCGAAGGCATTCATTAGTTTATCTTCAGGAAAGAACACATGCCATTCAGACTAACCTTGTACAGTGGCAAACCAAAGCTCTTTTTCTAAAATGCAAATATAATCATGCCTCTTCCTTTCTTACCGTCCATCAATGGCTCCTCACTGTTCTCAGGAAGAGATAGAAATTTCTTAATGTAAGCTTTCAAGGCTTTCCTATGCTGTCTTCCATGAACCTTGCCACTCTCATCTCTTTCCATTTTCCCTTGGTAAATGATACTCCAAACATATTAAAACGTTGACCCTTGGTGTAATTTATCATAGTTTCAATAGACTCTGGGTCTTCCCAGATGTTTCTTTATCCTAAAATTCTCTTCACCCTGCTTCTGTTCTCTAGAATCATTTCTACTAATCCTTTAGTGCCATATGAAGTACAAATTCTTGGAAAGCCATTGCCAACCCCTTAGATCTGGTTACGTTCCCTGACACCCTGAATCAATCATTCAGCTGTCATTGGCCACTTTCTCATTTCTTTCAACTGACTAAATTTAGTGACGTGAAGAACTGTCTATTATGTTTACCATTATATTTCCACAACTCAAAATATACATGAAAAATATTTGCCACTGAATAATTCAGAATGACGAAACTTGTGCAGTGGGAGAAATATGTGTCAATCAGACTCTTATTCTGGGAGTGGCATCCTATTTGTACCTTTTTCAGCTTCCTCACTCCCAACCTGGGTGATCTTATTCAGCAAGGCTAATTTCCCCACAGACAACTGCTTGCTTGCAAAATAGAATTTAATAGAAGTATCCACAACATTCTATAAGCCTTATTATTTTCCCTTCTCTATCCTAGATATTTATTTCAAAATCTGGGATCACTGAATTTAGAATCGCAACCTTTTTCTTTACGATATGTTGCAAGAGTCCGTAAATATTTTCTCATCTGAGTGTGAAATCCATTCCTTCCACACAAGCTTTAATTCATCTTTTCAGATAGAGTCATACCTCAGTGAATAGGCATGATTCAATCTCATCAAAAATAATCATGAATCCATAGGTTAGGACTTGAACCACCTGCAGTTCCTCCATAAAGACCAATTTCTAGCTATTTGTTGTTGTTGTTATTGCTGGTAATTAATGATTTTATAAACTCTTTCTTTACTTCACACGATTCATTTGGATACCTCGTAAGTGATCTTGCCATTTGTTCTCAGTCCAGCCTTTGCCTCTTCTTTAGGTTTGGGCTTAGAATTAAGTCACTGTGGGGCGCCTGGGTGGCTCAGTGGGTTAAAGCCTCTGACTTCGGCTCAGGTCATGATCTCAGGGTCATGAGATCGAGCCCCGCATAGAGCCCCACATCGGGCTCCCTGCTCAGCAGGGAGCCTGCTTCCTCTCTCTCTGCCTGCCTCTCTACTTACTTGTGATCTCTCTCCGTCAAATAAATAAATAAAATCTTAAACAAAAAAAAGAATTAAGTCACTGCTTCTGTTCTTATATGCTCCTTGGTCTTGTCTCATTACCACTTACCCAGTCATTTTGGTACATTCATATGTCTCCTGCTAGTGAAACTCTAAGAGAATGGCCTTCTCAGATAAAAAGAAACTGCAGTAGTAGATGGAAGATGAGCTCAGCTATTCTGTTAGAAATTCTAAACAAGATTTTATTTCATGTATCTTTTAGTCAGGCTGATTCTCAATGGGAATTATTATCTCAATAATGAGGTTAAGAGCATAAGTCTTGAAGTTAGGCAGTCTTACAGTATTATCCTTGTGACTTTAGAAAAATCACTCTTCCTCTCCTAGGCTCAGTTTCTTCATAGGTAGTATAAAGATGAAAATAGTACCTATCATATAAGGTTACCATGTTTATAGAGTTGGTAATTCTTATTGACCTTTTACTCCAATACAGATTAAATAGTATGGAAATTTCTATCTTTTAGAATGCCTTTAGATGATCAGTGATCTTCAATAGTAAGCCATCTTCAATAGTAAACCATCTTCAAACATTGCAGTGGATGACACAGTCTCTAATTTTGGTTCATATTCGGGCAGTAGGTCATGAAATCTAATATGGGTGATGAAATTATCAGTAATGTTCGAGTTGGTACAGCAGTAATAATGAATAAATAGCTAGTATATGGGCAAAGAAAGGAGGCCTTTACAATGACACCTAGAGTCCCAGGGAGACTCCTGGAATTCAGCAATGATGATCTTTCTCATAGTTGGGTCCAAAGCCTGCCCCATGGAATACCTTGTCTTTATGAGATGACATTGAGAAAAATATAACCCTTTGGCATTTTCCTTATGAAATCAAAGGACCAGATGTCATCCTAAGTGATTTGTGCTTATTTGTGTGTGTATGTCCCTAAATACAGGACATGTACTATTGATTTTGAATTGGCAGTTACACAACAGCTTCTAAAGCCTGACCTTGGATTATCTGAGCTGCACATAAATAAGCTTCTTGGACGTTTAATCAGAACATGACTCTATCCAGGCACAGAGAGGAGGAGGGGATTAGGAGTATGTAAGGATAGCTTCAATAGTTAAATAGTTAATCATTTTTTAATACATTTTCTTTTTAATGAGGTAGATGAGAAGAGAGGCTTCTAATTAGAGAGCTGGAACTGTGGAATAGCACAGCCATACAGGATCTTAGTTGATCCACACCTCACTTTAGAGAAGAGAAAAGTCAGGTCCAAGAAGATGGATCAAGTCATGTCATAAAGAAGAGCAAGATCTGCAAATCAGTTCTTCAGACTTTAGGTTTGGTAGTTATCAATTTAAAATCTTGCATCATGTCTGTAAAGTCTTTACAGTACCACTGGAATATATTAATGTGAGACCATCAGTAACTTTTATAGGCATCAAGCAAACTTCGGTCTTTGTCTTGGTTCTACCATTTGCTAGCCATGTGGCCTTGGACAAATTACTTAATCACACTCAATTTAAATTTCTTCATGTCTAAAGAGGATAGTCATAGTTTGCATCTCTTTTTATTTTTGTGAGAGTTACAGTGTCTAATAATTTAATACAGTGTCCAGCACAAGCTAAATACTAATAAATAATACTCAAAATTATTTTTTATTTCAAGCAGTAATCATCGTTATAAATATCAAAAACTATCCAAATTTGTTTAAGCAAAAAATAAATTTATTAAAAGATATTGTGTAGGGCGCCTGGGTGGCTCAGTGGGTTAAAGCCTCTGCTTTCGGCTCAGGTCACGATCTCGGGGTCCTGGGATCGAGGCCCGCATCAGGCTCCCTGCTCAGCGGGAGCCTGCTTACCCCCCTCTCTCTCTCTGCCTGCCTCTCTGCCTCCTTGTGATCTCTCTCCCTCTGTGAAATAAAAANGAAAAAAAAAAAAAAAAAAAAAAAAAAAAAAGATATTGTGTAGCTCACTAGATTCCTAGAAGGATAAGAAAACTAGATTTTGAGGCTTTGTGGTAGGAATAATGTCCAAAATCATGTTCCAGAACTGATGCAATGGTGACACTCTTGCTGGGGAGTGACCCTGAAATTTGCATACCTAATCCCATGAATGCTGGACTCTGCAGGCTACTTCTAGAACCTCTGAACTATTTCCTCTAGGTTGCAGATGTACGTGTGCCCCCCGCAACAAAATTATTTTTCTATAAGGCCTGCTTTTCCACATTACTAGCTTTATGAAATTATTTTTTATTGTGGTAAAATATACATAAAATTATTTTTTCAAGTTTTTATTAAATTCTAGCTAGTTAATATATAGTGTAATATTGATTTCATCACTTTCATACAACACCCAGGGATCATCACAAGTGCCCTTCTTAATAGCCATCATAAATTTACCATTTTTAAGTACACAGTTATGTGGTATTAAGCACATTCATATTATTTTGGATCATCAGAATTTTATTCAAAATAAGTTGATATGGGTGTATATTTTTTATGGAAACTTGTATATCTGGCTTCTATGGAGAAATTTGGGGTACTAAATTCAATAAATGTAGGGAGAATATTCAAAGACAGTGCAGCTAAATTTAAGAAAATTATCTATTATAAGCCACCCTTTTTTTGCCCAATATTATATTACGCATTTAGACAATATTTAAATTTCTTTTCTTTTTAAGATTTTATTTATTTATTTGACAGAGAGAGACACAGCAAGAGCGGAAACACCAGCAGGGGGAGTGGGAGAGCGAGAAGTAGGCTTCCCCGCAGAGCAGAGAGCCTGATGCCAAACTCGAACTCAGGACCCCGGGATCATGACCCGAGCTGAAGGCAGACACTTAATGACTGAGCCACCCAGGCGGCCCCAGACAATACTTAAATTTCAAAGTTTCCTTCCAACCCATGCTTTAGCCTGACATAATTCAATTATTCTATAAACAAAATAAAATGCTCATTTTTCTTCTTTAAAATGTGGGAGCGTATAATATTTATAGCAGGTGTCTAATTAGGGTGTAGTCCAATTCTTGTTGTAACTAATCCAGCTTACAGTACGAGCACCTCTGCTATGACTCCTATAATTTGATGGATCCAGTGGTATTCAAGATTATCTTTGGAAAATCAAGCTGCTGTATGAAGTCCAGCCCAACATTTGATCAGTACTGTGGTTATGAATGAGGATTCTGGAGCCAGAACTGCTTAGGAAAAAATCTGGTTCCATCTTATTCTTGCTTTGTGGTCCTGGACGACATACTAACCTCTCTTTGCCTCTTCACTTTTTTTCTTCGTTTGTAAATACCTATCCCCTATGTTCTAAGAAAGACTAAATGAATTAATATAGGTAAAGTGCTTGGAAAACGGCTTGTCATAAAAGAATCCCTAGCGTATACTTATTTGCTGACCTATTACTGCGTCCTTTCTGCCTTTAGTTACATATTGAGCCCCTTGATATTCTTTAAGTTATGCAGTAAATTGTAATGTTAACCACCAATAATACATTTGACATAAAACAGGGCAAAGAAAGAGGGAAACAGAAGAAATTTATTTAAATTAAAGAAACAGTAGGAGAGAAAACATGGATGGAAGTGGTGGCCCTTCCTTCTCTTCCAGTCAAAGGGTCATAGCTGGTATTTATTCTTCCTGTATCTGCTACCAAACCCATGTTTCCTTTAAATCAGCTGCTGGCTATCATAGTCACATGGTGTCCCAAGACCAGATGTTCAGTCTCCATCAGAGCACAAAAGCATATTAAAAGCAATTTTGAACATGAAGAAGGAATGCCTTTGGTTTAAAAGGTCAGGTGTCTCCACCATGTTCTCTCTAGAGTCTTGCTAAAGAAAACATACTGATTTGTCCATTTACTTTACTGGGGCCACTCAGAGAAGTAAGGGCCTCACCTGTGTATCCCTAGCACCAATGGGCTTACACAAACATTTATTGAATATTCAATAAATATATTTTTGAAGAGAAATCCTTAACAACTAAAATGTAAATATATAAGGGTAGAATTTTTCTCTAAGTTACTGCTATGTCTACCATGCCAGTACCTGGCATATAATAGATCCTCAACAAATATTTATCAAAAGAATAAAGGAACCATAGGCAGTAAATGAAATTTATACACAATTATTAAAAAATGAATACTATACCAGTTATGAAGAGATGATATAAATAATAGTGAGATAGGTAGTTGCGATACTTCTTATAAATCATAAATGTTACATATTTCCAGAAAATAGGGTTTAGTTGTAGTTATGCTATGGTTAAAAATTTACCCTAAATTTTAGTCCTAAATGTTGGATAATATTTCCAGAAGATGATGAATGACTAGAAAGATGGATATAGGATAGAATTCTGTAAGTGACCTTGATAGCTTCTTTGACAATGAGTACTCAAATTATATTCCATTATTTAATATTGTGTGCAAATTGGGAGAAAGGAGGCCCTGATGTGATTTATGATCCATCTCTAAGAGAGTTAGCAGAAGCCTCAATTGTTTTGTGAACGAATTTTATGGTTTAGTCAGCTCTCATTTTTTTCGAATCATAGATATCCCCATTTGCATGAGTAAGTGAAGAAAGAGCATCATTTATAATCTAATGGAAAAGAAATTCTGTCTGTAATTTTTCAAGAAAATTTCAGTTTAAATTTTTGTGGAGAGGATAACCAATAAGTTTGAAAATCCTCTTTAGAAGCAGTGAGAATAGTTTCGAGTTATCTAGAATTTCACATAAGCATTTATATAATTTTCAAAAGAGGCCATCTGGATTAAGGGGGTGTAACAGAGGAAACTTATTTAAATTTTACCTAGAATGAATTATCCTTTTTTACATATTGCCTCTACTTGCAAAAATGTTAGTAGTAACTTAGAATCCTATATCCTGAATTTTCTCGGACTACTCAATCCCAAATCCAGGTTAAAAAGTAGGATCCTATTAACACCACTCATTCAGGTTTAGTTGTTCTTGTTAATAGTGTCAAATAACTCACTTTCTGTAATGTCTTCTCTTAGAGAAGACGGTTTCCCATGTATGTTTGCAAATATGAATTATCTTAAAACGTGGACTCCCTCATTGCCCCACAGGTGATGGGACAAGGCCTCTGCAAAAACTTCTGATCTTCGAGTCATCTCTTCTTATGGATTCATTACACTCTTGTCCTCCTTTCCTAAAGCCATGTGTATTTAAGCTGTTATATGTGTGAGCTTGATGGCTTACCTGCACTCAAAACATATTTACATAATGTAGCCTTTCTCTCTCTCCACCTTTGATAGTTAGGATACGTTTCTTTGTGTACTCTCCTCAGAGTCTCATAAAATACAAAATAGTGAAAAAGTAGTTATGCCAATCCCCTTCCCCCCCCAGTAAAAACCCTAAGAAGATAGCAAAATAAAGAGAATTGGAGGGGGTACAACTTAAATTTAACCAATACTGTATTTCCAAGAAGGGATTCCAGCATCCTATAACCCTGAGAGTCTCATTCGGGGAGGAAGCTAAGATGATAGAAATGTGAAGGCTTAACAGGAATCTCATGCTTTTCACCAAAGCATATCAGGATCCAACATGACACCTAAGAGATGCTATTTCTCGCCTTCTTTTTCTCTTCTTGCCTTTTGAGGAGCTCTTCACAACCACAATACTATCCACAAGAAATCATCTTCCAATTATATCAGTCTATTACCAAGGATAATCAAAACTTTAATTCAGATATTTTTGGAGTCTTTCAAAGCACGCCAAATGGTATATTAATTCATGTGTAAATAGAACTTTTAACAAAATTTAATTATTTATTTGACAGAGAGAGCAGGAGTGTACAGGTAGGGTGGATGGCAGGCAGAGGGAGTGGGAGAAGCCAGCTCTCCACTGAGCAGGGAGCTGGAGGGAGGGCTTGATCACAGGACCCTGGGATCATGACCTGAAGGCAGACACTTAACCCACTGAGCCACCCAGGTGCCCCATCAAAACTTTTAACACCTTCTCTCCCAATTCTGTCATGATCTCATTCACATACACGGAAGTGATTTTCAAGTGTTCTGTGCTTTATTCATGATGTCAGCCTCCATTTTTCAGGATTTCTGCTCAAATTGAAGCTAAATTGTGGCTTGTGATGCTCTGGTTTCTCTTCTTACTATTTTCTCCAGTTCATCCTCCTTTTTTGGGAAATTAACCAAGATTTGCTGACTTCTTTCTGTTCTCTCTCTCTCTCTCTCTCTCTCTCTTTTTTCATTGTCCATTATTATCAGATTCTGTAAAACAAAGAGTGTTCAGGTTCAGGGGTTGATCAAGCAATCAAGTTAATTATATAACTTATTTCATGTCATCCCTGTCACCTGCCCATCTTCCTTCCTCCATTCAGCTTTTACTCCTCCTTTCTTCGCTTCAAAATAAAACTTCCTCCTATTTATGAAATGAGAAGATAAAATTATCTTAAATATATTAGTATTAATTAGGTCTGGGAAACATACAAGGATGGATAATTTATTGAAATTGTGAAGTTCTCTGGATTCTTTTTCTTAACTAGGGGAGCTAAATCTTCTCTGCTTCAGATTTCTTCATCACTGCTGTCCTAGATTAGGTAATGTTACAATCCACTGTCATCCTGGATTCATGTCCATTAATCATGAACACAGGAAATAAGCAACATTCCTTTGTTTCCCTATAATTATTTTCCCATTTAGTTGATGAGATGTATCTATAAACTTTAGATCTTTCTCTGTCATGGACTCAGGTTAATTCAAATGAAGTTTTTATTGCTAAATGCTCACTAAAGCTTAGATGTTTAAGTGTTTATGGACAGGTTCTGAAGTCACACAGTTCTACGATAGAACAAAAAGAAGAGGAAAGACCATTGAAATGGCGGTGAATATCTCAGTGATAGTCTGACAACATTTATCTCTCTTGACCATGTGTTTCTTCCACTCCTGCTATGTTCTCCCATGTGTGATGGCATTTAGAAGGGACTGAAAATAGGGAGACTATGAGAAATGTTGTCATGGGAGTTGTATTTCCTATATTTTTAAATTAAAATGAAGTTGATACACAATGTATTGTTTCAGGTGTATAATATAGCAATTCAGCATCTCTGTATGTTATGCTATGCTCAACACAAGTGTAGATACTACCAGTATTCGCCATTCAGTGTTAATCCAGTACCATTGACTATATTCCCTATGCTGCACCCTTTACCCCCATGACTTATTCATTCTGTAACTGTAGGTCTGTATCTCCCACTCTTCACCCATTTTGCCCATCTCCCCTGCTCCCTTGTATTCAATTTTAATTGAATCTTATTGAAATATAGTTTAAATATAATGAAATGCACCTATTGTATATATCTATGAGTTTGGCAAATTTAAATGGACGTGTAATGACAACCACAATCAAAATATGGAACATTGGGGCACCTGCTGTCTCAATCAGTAGAGAGTGTAACTCTTGATCTTGGGGTTGTGAGTTCAAGTCTCATGTTGGGTGGAGAGACTGCTTAAAAATAAAATCTTTAAAAAAAGATATGGCACATTACTTCCCAAAATCAATTTTTGCCCCATCCCAGTTCATCCTCTCTCTTGGCTCTAAGTAACCATTGGCTAGCTTCCTGTCATGATAGATAAAGTTTATCTTTGTAATTTTGTATCTAAATGAAATCATATGGCATATATTCTTTTATATTTGGCTTCTTTTACTTAGATCCATGTTGTATCTATTGGTAGTTTATTCTTTTTTTTGAAGGAGGGACAGACAGAAAAGGAGAATCCTAAGCAGGCTCCATGCCCAGCACAGAGCTCAGCTCAGGGCTAGATCTCACAACCCTGAGATCATGGCCTAAGCTGAAATCAAGAGTCAGATGCTTAACCAACGGAGCCATGTAGGTTTCCCAGCTTATTATTTTTTATTGCTGAATAATATTCATTATATGACTAGAGCCAAATTTATTAATCAGTTGATGGACATTTGGCTTATTTCCAGTTTTGGACTATTATCAATAAAACAGTGAACATTCACATACAAGTTTTTGTATGAATGTATGTTTTAATTTCTCTTTTGTACATTTCTGGGACTGAAATTGCTGGGACATACAGGAATTGTACATTTAATTTTATAAGAAACTATAAACTTGTCACAAATGGCACAATCTCATTCCTTTCATGGATGAGTAATATTCCATTGTTTGTGTGTGTGTGTGTGTGTGTGTGTGTGTGTTTCACATCTTCCTTATCCATTGTCTCTTGATGGACACTTGGGCTGCTTCTATATCTTGGCTATTGTAAATAATGCTATCGTAAACATAGTGGTGCATATATATTTTCAAATTAGTGTTTTCATTTTCTTTGGGTAAATAGTACAATTACTGTATCATATGGTATTTTTATTTTTAATTTTTAATCTCAGATCTTCATGATATTTTTGCCTGCAGACATAGCTAATATCTCTCCCACCTCATCCTCTGTTTGGTAATAGCTCCTGCCACCTTGATCAAAGGTTAGTGTAAGACCAGAAATAAACCAAATAGATAATTTTTCTTCTAATATTCTTCTGTGGAGAAATACAAAGATTGGCAGCCATTGTAGCAGCGTCATGTATTGGAGGACCCCCAGGTGGACTCATGATGTCCTGTTGATAAGATTCTGTTCTGCACTGGAGCCTGTCCTCTAAAGGCCTGGATTCTCTATTCCTTCTTGGATTCTGTGAACTATAAAATTAACTTTATATTTCAGTTTAAATTTAGTCAAAAATGGTTTCTGTGTTTTACATTCAGAAATCTTAACTGGAGGTATCCCTTGCCATATGCATGCCTAGTGCCCTTTGCACTTGTTCTTATAACATGTCAGGCTTGTAATTAATTGCTCAACATTTGTCTCCCTTACTAAAGAGTAAATTCTATAAAGACAAGGAACGTTGTCTGCCCTGTTCCTCTTTTTCCCAGTGCTTATTAGCATAGTACCTGACACCTAGAAATAGTTAATGGGTGGATAAATAAGGAGTTTATATAAAGTAGTTCTCACAGAGCTTACTAAATGTAAATGCCTTCCCTCTTCCTTTTTTTCTGCTTTCCCTCTTTTCTTCTTTCACCAGAAGCACATTTCTTTGAAAATACAAATACTGCAATACCCACATATTCTGCTGCTTCAAATTGTGCACACATATCTCTCTTCTCCTTACCTTTCCAATCATCAGTTCAAGAAAACTCTTTAACTTCAAGTTTCTCTTGCAATGAAAAAGGTTCAGAATGTGTTTTGAGAGTCAAAGCAAAGGGTTCATGTCTTTCCTTTGGGAATAAGATAGAAATTCCCCTCATCCATTTAGTGCATGGAGGTTTTTAAAGAATAGAGATGGTTTCTGCTGAAGTCTTGCCCTTTGCTCCATCTCTTCTGCGGTCACTGCTGTATGAGGGATGACTAGCTCAACTCCTACTGTCAAGGAGGTCTTATAAGAAAGTTAATATAATGGGTGCACACACGGATTGAACCTGTGACCCAGTCCTTATTAGCAACTCTACCCAGCAGAACTGACTCTAAAGAGGTTGCTGAATTTCTCTCAGCTAACCCCTGCTGTCTTAGCTCCAAGGTCATGTGTCTGACCCAATAAAGATAGTTAACTTGAAAAAGTCTTTATGCCATTTTTAGAATATCTGGAGCAGAATGACCTCAGCATTGGACAGTGTTTATAAAGGGCATTTGGTTTGTGAGAAAAGGAACACATTGCTATTCTGGGGACATACAAGACAATGTCATGGTTTTTTCTTTCTTTTCTTTTCTTTTTTCTTTTTTTTTTTGTTTTTTTGTTTTGTTTTTTTTCATTTTTGATCCTTGGGGTGGTTTTGCAGGATAGTTAGACTATAGAAACAGCCTTCTAGCTTAGTATGTAGCCAAAATTAAACAAAGGGCTGTACAAATATACAGAGAATTTAGGACTATCCACACAGGAGAAGCTAGCTATTTTAAGTAAAAAGAAGATATTTCTAGCTCAGTGCTTGCTACATATCAGACACTCTGTTATATATTTTTACTTACAGTATTGTTATTCCTTTAGAGATCTTTTTTTTTTAAGATTTTATTTATTTATTTGACAGAGAGAGAGAGAAAGCAAGAGAGTGAACACAAGCAGGCCTCCCATTGAGCAGGGAGCCTGATGCGGAGCTCCATCCCAGGACCCTGGGATCATGACCTGACACTTAACAACTGAGCCACTCAGGCGCCCCTAGAGATCTTATTTTCCATATTTTATACATGAGTAAGCTGAGGCTTAGATTTAAATACCGTGTTCAGGGCTACCTAGTAAAGTAACCAAATTGGTCACCTACTTTTATCTTAAAAATTCTTCTCATTCTTTCAATAGTATTACACTATTAATCTGTTAGCCTCTATGAGTAATTGTAGTATATGAAGAGATTGAGATTCTGCTTCAAACTTAGTCTTAGCTACCACAGGTACACAACATAGTTGCCCACCACATCACCCAGTTCTGAGAAGATCAATAATAGCTGCTCAAAATTCCATTTCACTTCCTTCAACTTCCTTCCAATACCATGGTGTTTAATTTTTTCAGGTTTCCATCTTTCTTCCGTAGTTTTGGATATGTTTTTTCAAATTTTTCATAGGTCTGTGTGAAGTTGATAAACTTGCATTTTTAATAAGACCTCTCCCCACCCCTGCTACAGCCCCAAACATCCTGAACTACAAGATCCCAGGACACAGAGAAAGACTATGTCAAGGGGTTAGGCTGTTTCTCTCACTGCATTTAACTTGAAAGCTGGTGTGAAGGGAAGCTTATGTTTTGAAGACATAAAGATTTTGTTTAATCCTACCTCTTATTGTTTATCTGCATAAACTTCAACAACTTATTTGATTTCTTTGTCAACCTCTTCATCTATAAAATATACTAATAGCACCTCCTTCATAAGGTTGTTATGAGGTTAAAATGAGATACAGTGCTTGACACAGTGCAAATATTCAATTAAAATTTCCCTAAAATTTATTACAAAGATTTTACTTCCTACATGATACAGGATGATTCCATAGTAGACTCAGTAAGAAAACTCAGAGTAAAAATTATAAAAAGTTTGGGAAAATGAATGAGTTATTCTTAAAAATTAGAACTTCAGTCATTCCAACAAAATTTGCTATGTGGCTACTCTTCTCTGTTCTAGGCACTGTACTACACACACAAATATTTTGTAGACATATCTGAAACTTGTGGCTGATGTACAGGTGGGCAAAACACCCCACTTATTTCTTTTGTTGGAGACAAATATTTGATTGAGAAATTCATGACTCTGGCTTAATACGGACAGACTTGGGGATATTTGTTTTAAGTTTTAAGCCTTTAAAATATGAATGGATTACTACTAAGTGAAAAGATCTCTCATTTTCCCAAGCATAAAAACAACATAGCCCATATAAGACTTGCTTAAATTTGCAATTCCAGGAAAGTATAGAACTTTATCCTAAATATTCTCCCTCCTTGCTTCTTTTGCATGACTTCAACTCTGTGACTTAAATGAAACCAATTTATTTTGTGAGGATTTTAATAACATATTAATTATGATCAGATTGAAATCTAATGACTAGCTCCCTCAGACTGACAGTCACTGGACTATTTATATATACTCTCCGCCCTTTCGGTCTGACCTACTTTGACAGTTCAATTAAACCAATTGACTTTTGGAGTTTGTTTATGAAATGGCTGGGGAATGCTGACTATTTGGGGGTGTTTGGCATTTGTACAACACACCATTTAACAAGTTCCCTCAGTGAATTTCTTGAGTCCAGGAAAATAGTGCTCTCTAACCTGTTAGGCAAATCACAGTTTGAGTCACATATGGAGAAAAGGGGTGTGTTAGGCTATGTGTGTACTCATTACTTGTGTATATAATGGACACCTGTAATTTCCCCATTAAAAAAACAAAACAAAAGAGCTCTCGATGGTAACTCGATTGCTGTTGATCTATAGTTCTCAGTTTCATGTAACTTGAATGGGATTTGTTCATGTCCTTAAATACTTTTTCATTCACTGTCCATTCATTCATTGACTCAACGTTTATTTATTTATTTATTTATCTATCTATTTTTAAAGATTTTATTTATTTATTTGACAGAGAGAGATTACAAGTAGGCAGAGAGGCAGGCAGAGAGAAGAGGCTCAGCAGGGAGCCTGATGCGCGGGGTTCAATCCCAGGACCCTGAGATCTTGACCTGAGCTGAAGGCAGAGGCTTTAACCCACTGAGCCACCCAGGTGCCCCTCAACAATTATTTATTGAACATCTACTCTGCTTTAGGTGCTGCATTAGACTCTGGAAATAAGCAACAACAACAAAAACAGAGTTATTCTCTAAAAGGGCTAGACTTACATTGAATAAATAATCCTATGAATGATTTACTAAGTAAAAGTACCACAAATGAAAAACAAAGGTTACTTCTTTTATTATTGTATTTTATTTTTTGACTATTACATCTTTCTATCGTTCACATTTCCCCATCCTCCAGAATACATATATCCTAGAATTCTGTGTTTGAGCTGCTCTTTTATACCTAGTTGGTGTAAAAAAAGAAAAAAATGAAAAATGTATTTTCAAACTTTTTTGAAATTTGTAAGTCCATGATATTGTGTACATGAAATGCTATTATTCAGTAATATATAAATTATGTATCTTTTCACTGCTAGCTGAGAAATATCCTCATTTCCCCCCCATCACGACCAGTCCCTCACCGCCTTTGATACCTTTGACATTGTCTTGTGCTGACCACTGTCTTATTTATTTAAGCCTTACCTCCCTATGGAGATCCTAGGCTCCTTGAAGGCAGGCCTGTAACTGGTTACTGTGCTGCTGGACATACCTTAGGTCCAATACATGCTTAAACAACATGTTTTGATTTGCTGATGCATTTCTTCCTGTTTATAGGTTATAAGTGGATGAACATTGATTAGTGTTCAGGATCATTATAGCCTAATAAGTGTACCTATTGTTGATTATTTTTCAAGGTTCAAATCTTTTTTTAAGTCATAAAAGGCAGTAGAATCCAGCCTTCTTGGCTCTGTGACTTTGTAGGTAAATTCCCAAAGTTGAACTTAGTTGAATTAGCATACTAACCTCACACTGCTCCATGTTGATATAGAAGCATACTGGCTTTAGACCAATCCACTGCTAAAGGAAATGAAGGAAGGAATGGCAGAATTCAGTTAACATAAAAACTTGGTAGTGGAGGGACACCCGGGTGGCTCAGTTTGTTAAGCATCCGCCTTTGGCTCAGGGTCAGGGTCCTGGGCTCAGATTCTGCATCTGGCTTCTGCTTAGCCAGGAGCCTGCTTCTCCCCCTGCCTGCCCCTCTCCCTGCTTGTGGTGTCTCTCTCCCTGACAAATAAATAAGTAAAATCTTTTTAAAAAATGAACAAAAACTCAGTAGTGGAAGTGTGGATGGGATCCCATTCCTTATGTCCCGATATAAAAGATAAAAACCACAAATCCACCCGAGAAAAGAAGATATTGTTCCTGACTACACCTAGGCTTTAATAATTTTGCCTTCTTATTATTGGTGTCAGATATCTGTCCTATGAATCTTCTGTTACAACCTCAGATGCCTTTCCCCCTATGTTTTCCTGTAAGTGGATTTATACTTGCTTTATTTTTATTTAATTTAGATTTATCTAGTAGGGGGCTTGTCATAACTTTCTAATTAAGGAATAATGGTGGGGTAGATTGGAAAGTTCACTTTCTGCATTCACCTCCTTTTGGAGGCACCCAGTGAAAGGCAATATATATTACAAAGGATAAGAGCTGTCTCTCTAACACCAAATTTTCTGGCTTTACATCCCAGCTTTGCTACTTACCTGCAATTTGGCACTCATAAGGTAGTTAATGCTGTTGTGCTTCAGTCCCTCCAGTTGATTGGGTTGTTCTTCGGGATTCATTAGTTAATACATATTAAACATTTAGAAAGACTCACAAGGCGCTCAGGGCATATTAGCCTCTATTGTTATTACCAGTATTGCTGCTGTTGTATCCTACATATTCAGAGGATGGAGATTTGATGGTATTACCTCCAAGAGCAAAGGTACAGTCAGACCCTGCCCTCCATATTTACCTTGCCTCCCAGCAGAATTCTGGACTGAGAGAAATAATATCCATGGAACAAAAGAAGAGTGCAGGATATTGAGTTATGCACAGTAATGTCCAAAGTAAGCCCTTCTGGTTAAAGATAAGTTGCAAAATGAACTTTAGGTATTTACTCATGTCTTCATCTCCAAGAATGAGGAAATATTAAAATAAATATTAAAAGTAACACATATTAAACTGTTTTCCACTTAAGTATGGGTGGCTTCAAAGGGTGAGAACAAGAGTAAGAGAGAGAGACATGCTGGATACAAGAGAAACCTTAGGTCTGCTTATTAAAAGAACAGTAATCAGAGTGACAGGCTTCATCAAAAGTGCTGCCTAGAAAAACGTGGTCTAATATCATATTTCAACCAAAAATATTAGCAACTCCTCTTAATCTATATAATTGCTCTAAGGAGGACAGACAGAGGTAGAAGTGTGGGGAAAGGGTACAAAAATATTCCTTTACCTATGCTATATTCAGTATTTGCTGCCAAATCTTATCTCGATGCTATGGCCTAAGAATTTGTAATTAAGTAAGGAAAATAAAATGAACCACATAGTTCACTGTTAAAAAGGGTTGAACAGGACATTTTTCATATGGAAAAATCAAGAAAATGTATAGGCATTGTGAGCAGAGTTTCAGGGTTGGCAATTGAAAAAGGTTTCCTGGAAGAGGTGACATTTACCAAAAGTCAATATTTACTAAATACTTGCTGTATATAAGCACTGTGTGAAGCACCATTTTTTTTTAATTTTATTTTTATTATTTGCCCAAGGGGTACAGGTCTGTGAATCATCAGGCTTACATCTTTCACAGCATTCACCAAAGCACAAACCCTCCCCAATGTCCATAACCCATCCACCCTATCCCTACCCTCCCACCCCCCAGTAACCCTCAGTTTGTTTTATGAGATTAGAAGTCTCTTATGGTTTGTCTCCTTCCCCATCCCATCTTGTTTCATTATTTTTCCCTCCCTACCCCCCACAACCCCCCACCCTGCCGCTCAAGTTCCTCATATCAGAGAGATCATATGATAATTGTCTTTCTCTGATTGACTTATTTCGCTCAGCATAATACCCTCCAGTTCCATCCATGTCGTTGCGAATGGCAAGATTTCGTTTCTTTTGATAGCTGCATAATATTCCATTGTATATATATACCACATCTTCTTTATCCATTCATCTGTTGATGGACATCTAGGTTCTTTCCATAGTTTGGCTATTGTGGACATTGCTGCTATAAACATTCGGGTGCACGTGCCCCTGAGGATCACTACCTTTGTGTCTTTAGGATAAATACCCAGTAGTGCGATTGCTGGGTCGTAGGGTAGCTCCATTTTCAACTTTTTGAGGAATCTCCATACTGTTTTCCAGAGTGGCTGCACCAGTTTGCATTCCCACCAACAGTGTAGGAGGGTTCCCCTTTCTCCGCAACCTCGCCAACATCTGTCATTTCCTGACTTGTTGATTTTAGCCATTCTGACTGGTGTAAGGTGGTATCTCGCTGTGGTTTTAATTTGTATTTCTCTGATGCCGAGTGATGTTGAGCACTTTCTCATGTGTCTGTTGGCCATTTGGATGTCTTCTTTGGAGAAATGTCTGTTCATGTCTTCTGCCCATTTCTTGACTGGGTTATTTGTTTTATGGGTGTTGAGTTTGAGAAGCTCTTTATAGATTTTGGATACTAGCCCTTTATCTGATATGTCATTTGCAAATATCTTCTCCCATTCTGTCAGTTGTCTTTTGGTTTTGTTGACTGTTTCCTTTGCTGTGCAAAAGCTTTTAATCTTGATGAAGTCCCAATAGTTCATTTTTGCCCTTGCTTCCCTTGCCTTTGGTGAGGTTCCTAGGAAGAAGTTGCTGCGGTTGAGGTCGAAGAGGTTGCTGCCTGTGTTCTCCTCGAGGATTTTGATGGATTCCTTTCTCACATTGAGGTCTTTTATCCATTTTGAGTCTATTTTTGTGTGTGGTGTCAGGAAATGATCCAGTTTCATTTTTCTGCATGTGGCTGACCAGTTTTCCCAACACCATTTGTTGAAGAGACTGTCTTTTTCCCACTGGACATTCTTTCCTGCTTTGTCGAAGATTAGTTGACCATAGAGTTGAGGGTCCATTTTTGGGTTCTCTATTCTGTTCCACTGGTCTATGTGTCTGTTTTTGTGCCAGTACCATACTGTCTTGATGATGACGGCTTTGTAATAGAGCTTGAAATCTGGAATTGTGATGCCGCCAACTTTGCTTTTTTTTTTCAACATTCCTTTGGCTATTCGGGGTCTTTTCTGGTTCCATATAAATTTTAGGATTATTTGTTCCATTTCTTTGAAGTAAATTGCTGGTATTTTGATGGGGATTGCATTAAATGTGTAGATTGCTCTAGGTAGCATAGACATTTTCACAATATTTATTCTACCCATCCATGAGCATGGAATGTTTTTCCACTTCTTTGTGTCTTCCTCAATTTCTTTCATGAGTACTTTATAGTTTTCTGAATACAGATTCTTTGCCTCTTTGGTTAGGTTTATTCCTAGGTATCTTATGGTTTTGGGTGCAATTGTAAATGGGATTGACTCTTTAATTTCTCTTTCTTCTGTTTTGTTGTTGGTATATAGAAATGCAACTGATTTCTGTGCATTGATTTTATATCCTGACACTTGACTGAATTCCTGTATGAGTGCTAGCAGTTTTGGAGTGGAGTCCTTTGGGTTTTCCACATAAAGTATCATATCATCTGCAAAGAGTGAGAGTTTGACCTCTTCCTTGCCGATTTGGATGCCTTTTATTTCTTTTTGTTGTCTGATTGCTGAGGCTAGGACTTCTAGTACTATGTTGAATAGCAGTGGTGATAGTGGACAGCCTTGCCGTGTTCCTGACTTTAGGGGAAAAGCTCTCAGTTTTTCTCCATTGAGAATGATATTCGCTGTGGGTTTTTCGTAGATGGCTTTGATGATATTGAGGTATGTACCCTCTATGCCTACACTATGAAGAGTTTTGATTAAGAAAGGGTGCTGTACTTTGTCAAATGCTTTTTCAGCATCTATTGAGAGGATCATATGGTTCTTGTTCTTTCTTTTATTAATGTCTTGTATCACATTGATTGATTTGCGAATGTTAAACCAACCTTGCATCCCAGGAATAAATCCCACTTGGTCGTGGTGAATAATCCTTTTTATGTGCTGCTGGATCCTATTGGCTAGTATTTTGTTGAGGATTTTTGCATCCGTATTCATCAAAGATATTGGTCTGTAATTCTCCTTCTTGATGGGGTCTTTGCCTGGTTTGGGGATCAAGGTAATGCTGGCCTCATAAAAGGAGTTTGGAAGTTTTCCTTCCAATTCTATTTTTTGGAACAGTTTCAGGAGAATAGGTATTAATTCTTCTTTAAATGTTTGGTAGAATTCCCCTGGGAAGCCGTCTGGCCCTGGGCTCTTGTTCGTTGGGAGATTTTTGATGACTGCTTCAATCTCCTTACTGGTGATGGGTCTATTCAGGTCTTCAGTTTCTTCCTGGTTCAGTTTTGGTAGTTTATATTTCTCTAAGAATGCATCCATTTCTTCCAGATTGTCAAATTTGCTGGTGTAGAGTTGCTCATAATATGTTCTTAGAATTGTTTGTATTTCTTTGGTGTTGGTTGTGATCTCTCCTCTTTCATTCATGATTTTATTAATTTGAGTCCTTTCTCTTTTCTTTTGGATAAGTCTGGCCAGGGGTTTATCAATCTTATTAATTCTTTCAAAGAACCAGCTCCTAGTTTCATTGATTTGTTCCACTGTTCTTTTGGTTTCTATTTCATTGATTTCTGCTCTGATCTTTATGATTTCTCTTCTCCTGCTGGGTGTAGCCTTTCTTTGCTGTTCTTTCTCTAGCTTTTGTAGGTGTAGAGTTAGGTTGTGTACTTGAGACCTTTCTTGTTTCTTGAGAAAGGCTTGTATTGCTATATACTTTCCTCTTAGGACTGCTTTTGCTGTATCCCAAAGATTTTGAACAGTTGTGTTTTCATTTTCATTTGTTTCCATGAATTTTTTTAATTCTTCTTTAATTTCCTGGTTGACCCATTCATTCTTGAGTAGGGTGTTCTTCAGCCTCCATGTATTTGAGGTCTTTCCAACTTTCCTTTTGTGGTTGAGTTCTAGTTTCAGAGCATTATGGTCTGAAAATATGCAGGGAATGATCCCAATCTTTTGGTACCTGTTGAGACCTGATTTGTGACCCAGAATATGGTCTATTCTGGAGAATGTTCCATGTGCACTGGAGAAGAATGTGTATTCTGTTGTTTTGGGATGGAATGTTCTGAATATATCTGTGATGTCCAACTGGTCCAGGGTGTCATTTAAAGCCTTTATTTCCTTGTTGATCTTTTGCTTTGATGATCTGTCCATTTCAGTAAGGGGGGTGTTCAAGTCCCCTACTAATATTGTATTCTTGTCAATGTGTTTCTTTGATTTTGTTATTAATTGGTTTATATAATTGGCTGCTCCCATGTTAGGGGCATAGATATTTATGATTGTTAGATCTTCTTGTTGGACAGATCCTTTTAGTATGATATAGTGTCCTTCTTCATCTCTTATGATATTCTTTGCCTTAAAGTCTAGTTTATCTGATATAAGGATTGCCACTCCAGCTTTCTTTTGCTGTCCATTGGCATGGTAAATTGTTTTCCATCCCCTCACTTTAAATCTGGAGGTGTCTTTGCGTGTAAGATGAGTTTCTTGTAGACAGCATATCGATGGGTCTTGTTTTTTTATCCATTCTGATACCCTGTGTCTTTTAGTTGGGGCATTTAGTCCATTTACATTCAGAGTAACTATTGAGAGATATACATTTAGAGCCATTGTATTGCCTGTAAGGTGACTGTTACTGTATATTGTGTTTCTTCCTTTCTGGTCTATGTTTCTTTAAGGTTCTCTTTGCTTAGAGGACCCCTTTCAATATTTCCTGTAGGGCTGGCTTGGTGTTTGCAAATTCCTTGAGTTTTTGTTTGTCCTGGAAGATTTTTATCTCTCCTTCTATTTTCAGTGAGAGCCTAGCTGGATATAGTATTCTTGGCTGCAGATTTTTCTCATTTAGTGCTCTGAATACATCATGCCAGCTCTTTCTGGCCTGCCAGGTCTCTGTGGATAGGTCTGCTGACAATCTAATATTTCTACCATTGTATGTTATAGACCTCTTGTCCCGAGCTGCTTTCAGGATTTTCTCTTTGTCACTAAGACTTGTAAGTTTTACTATTAGATGACGGGGTGTGGACCTATTTTTATTAATTTTGGGGGGGCTTCTCTGTGCCTCCTGGATTTTGATGCTTGTTCCCTTTGCCAGATTAGGGAAATTCTGTATTAAGATCTGCTCCAATATACCTTCTGGCCCTCTCTCAATCTCGTCCTCTTCTGGGATCCCAATTATTCTAATATTGTTTCGTCTTATGGCATCACTTATCTCTCGAATTCTCTCCTCATGGTCCAGTAGTTGTTTGTCTCTCTTTTCATCCTCTTCTTTTTTCTCTGACATTTTGTCTTCTAAATCACTAATTCTATCTTCTGCTTCATTTATCCTAGCAGTAAGAGCCTCCATTTTCAATTGCACCTCATTAATAGCTTTTTTGATTTCAGCTTGGTTAGATTTTAGTTCTTTTATTTCTCCAGAAAGGTCTTTTATTTCTTTAGAGACAGCTTCTCTATTTTCTTCCATTTTTTTTTCAAGCCCAGCCAGCACCTTAAGAATCGTCATTCTGAACTCTGGTTCTGTCATATTACTAATGTCCGCATTGATTAGGTCCCTAGCCGTCATTACTGGCTCTTGTTCTTTTTTTTGTGTTGATTTTTTCCGCCTTGTCATTTTATGCAGATAGGAATAGATGGATGAGAGAACTAAATACTAAGGGGTAGCGATGACCCCAGAGAAATATACACTAACCTACTCAGAAGAGACCTGGAACTGGGTAGAAAAGTAAGAGGGAAAAACAAAAACAAAAACAAAAAC